>JBBPLV010001121.1:0-11483 GCA_038089975.1 Boletellus ananiceps | reverse complement strand
CAAACTTTTGCCTGATACATATTCATGCTCGCAATGAGAGCGGCGCGCTCTACTGTGCACAGAGCTCAGTTTTGCCAACGCCAACAGCACTTCGGGGGAGCATTCTGAACGGAAAATCATCATGCTACTCTGCCAAGACGGTCCTTTGCGGCAATGCTGAGCAAGCGAATATTATATCAAAGCTCTCACCTTGACCGGAAATTCAGCACCGCCTCGCGCGGCGTACCTGCAGGCTTCGTGACACCTGCACAATAGGAACCGGCACTATATTGCCGCGAACAGAAGCGGTCTCGAGCTTCGTGTGACACACAGGACATCTCCAGCACAACGCATGCAAAGAAGCCTCTGACGTTTCACATTCGTGTCGGCTCTGGATCCATTTCAAGATCGCGTACGCACCCCACTCCCAAACCGCACCCTCCCCAAACGCTCCTTTACCAATGTTCACGTCACTCCTTCGCAACTTTCTTCAGTGGCTCTTCGTCTGGTGGGCATTGGGATCTGAAAACACTCCTTGGTTTTACACGTATTTTCCGGCAGTAAGTCGCATCTTCAGTTCTCTCGACTGTGACTAAGTGGCTAGGTTGAGCTCGTTGCGGATGACACCGTGCTAGGGCAAGATGATATCGCTCGTCCGATTCTAGAACTCGATATATCCATAACAGCGATGAAGGATATACCTCTGCATCAGGCGCGTTTGCATCCGATTCGGCAGAAGTTCAAATCCTTCGTCTGCCAAGGCGGCATATTGATTGGTGGTAAGCCTACAAAAAATCCGGCAACAAACATCCTGATTTCTGATGACTGGATCAGCCCTGGTGCCCTTCTTTGCGAACTACACCAGCAGCGCGACTGGAAAGCCCAGTACCGTCATGCAGGTTGTCAAAGATCACTTCTCGGCTCTGATCATCCTTTCCCGACACGGTCAAAATAATCGCTTTGAAATTAAGATCGAAGAACGGACGACGGTGATTAGGAAGTGTTCGCTGCAATGGTTCATATGGGCATGGGGCTGGAAGAAGAGCGAGCCATTACCGACGGAGAAAGGAGAAAAAGTATGATCGTAGCTATGTGGATTGGTACAGTTCTCGTTATCTTTCAATCATATCATACCGTTTGCGTTGCACCCCATCGCACCAACGATTGAGAGTGACAGAACGGTGACCGCCACTGCAGAACCGTCTGCTGAAGGAGCTTCACGCAGGATTCTGAATACAGCGACAATAGCTTGCATTCTCGCTTGCGAGCGACCGGCAGATTAATTGCCCTTGAGCATCTTAGCCGTATGTTACCTCACGGCATTGGCCCAGAAAGGAATGGGATCAATGAATAGGAAGACTGTCGCAGGGTTCGTTACATTGTCAGGCACCGCCCAATATTCTCTCTTGAGGCAAGAGTCAGCTGACGACCAGGGCGCTCAAGCCCTTTCACGCAGGGGCGTTTCAGTCAACGCAGTAAGGGTCCCTCTGCGATGGGTCGGCCGAGCAAGATGCGGCTCTCGTTGCTAGCTCACGCCAAGAATGTCCTGTGCCACGACTACCTAAACGGTTAGATTGACGCCTCATTTGGGATGATTGTGATGCCTAGTGTCGCAGCGGAGCACCTATATCGAGTAAGGCGTACCTGAATAAGGCAATCAAGTGTTTCTATCACAGCACGTGACCCTGTCGGGCTGTCTATCCGGAAGGGACGCGAGTATTATAATACCTCAAGCATCTCGGGCCTTCACATCGAACACCATGTCTATGTCGCAATCTCTCTTTTCGCAACCGCGATTCCAAATTCCTCGCTCCCTCCACGATATCCCTGCCGCGCTCGCATCGTTGAATACGGAATCCAGCCGATGGAGACAGCTGAGCGCCCTGGTTGGGTCGAAAAACTTAAGACAGCTGCTGGAAAATCGATACACGGTGAGTTAACAGGAAAGCCGAATTTCCAGTTTGCTGACTGGAATAGACCCGCATCGGCATATCATCATTGCACTCCGTTGGCTCTATAGAGGCGAACGGATGGGAAGAATTTGACGAAGCCGTGGAGCTGGTCGATGATCCGCAAGGCGGCTCCAGCTTCCAAATCAGGTCAAATGGCCGAGAATGCGTCTTGCCGGATATGATTATCTTCGGGAGCCAAGCCGACGGTGACCGGTTTACTATTTGGATAGAAGGACACACCGTCACGTTGCGTTGGGACGAGCTACAGGAGTTCCTAGAGCTCTGGCAGGGGAGGAGGGAGAATAAGATTGGAGTTGCGAGCAGGATCTCATGGCGTGGGAGGAAGATAGATTTCTGGCGCGCTCTCAACACAGTTGGCAGATACGCAAGGCTCGGATGACGGAGCACCGAGAGCGGGGGCGAGAAGGTCACGGCGCCGGTTGCAATCTTCTTAGGTTGCTGGTGTGCATTCTAGTTTACGTGATCTCATCGTTCCCGCCACAATACATGTTCTCTAAACATACAGCGAATTGCTACCTATATTCAACCGAGAACAATCGTACAAACATTAAATCTTCCCGTCGCCAAAGAATGAATACAACTCGTCTGAGAGGTGGTTGAGCATCCGTCTTTCGATGCCTGGAACCGATCCAATTTGAATAATACCAAACATGAAAGAAAGCCAAGCTACATACCACTCCTATTCTTCTTCCCCTTGCGGCACAGCGTCAAACCTTGGGTGATGGAACCCATGAGAGGTATCCGCGTCAATTCCACAACAATAGAAGTGCGCTTTCTCAGGTTCGTCCATGCACATGAAATCCGGCCGAAGAGCCTTTTTTGCTTGACCTGGAGTAGCATACAGCGCCTTGATCTTTCGAAGAACATGTAAGGCCGGCCATGGAACGAGATCTCCAGTCTTGAGATTGTATGTGTAAAACTCTCGAGTGCTATCTGCCTGAGGAATGGAGACGTCGTACGCTCTTGTTCCGGATCCAATCTTCAGATTTGGAAACCCGGAATATGTCCTCGCCCACTCTACGACCTTGACGATGGCGAGCTCGGCAAAGACGGCACGCTGGACCTCTTCATCCTCCATATCCTTAGCCTCGATTTTGGCAGGGTCGATACCAGAGCACATGGTAAGAAGTGCAAAGAGGCGCATGCCTGCTTTGGCAAGACTGATCAAAAGCTTCTTTCCGACTGCAATAAGATCCTCAACGCTGCCAGCGGGCATGCCGTATCTCCTTGCCAAGGTGACGAGCTCGCTCGGGTAGAGGTTGAGCACGAGCTTGACGAGCGTCTTCCATTGAGGATCGGGATGGTGTTTTTTGACTTCTGCGACGAGTTGCTCCCCAGAAGTGATTGTGAAGGTGTAAAACATCAGGAGCATATAGGCATGATCAGCACGCTTGCTTATCCAGGCAGCAAACACGGCTATGTCGCTGTCGTGACAATCGGCAAAGAAGGTCCCGTCTGGGACAATCTGCCTGGCCTGCCTGAGCAGATTGGCGGATGCCATAATTGTGTCCTCGGAGCGTGTGCTATGGGGTGCGAAGTCGCCGTTCTGGAACTGCCTGATCAAAATCTTTCGGCCCACGACATCCTCTTGCGACAAGTCGGCATAGAGACCTCTGATGCGGGCAGTGCGTGCAGGCGAAAAGTCATGGTCGCCGACATGTCCGTTTCTTGTAGTGACGATATTGAACTCATGGTTGCGATGCCCCCTCTTTGCGGACGCCCTCAGCGTCGAGATGCCGTTCTCCAGCAATCCTAGTCCCGGAAAGTATGCGAACCGATGAGTGATGACCTGCATGTGGTCCCATGTCTCGTCTCTGCGCTGAGCCAAATTCTTCATCGAGTGAAGATTGGCAAACTCCTCAGCCGACATGCTGGGAGGGTGGCGCCATTTGTCGCTAGCGACAGGAGGAAAGACATAAATTCGGTTCTAAGGAATGTCAGCCTATGTTCTATCAAGGAAGGGATGTGCTTACGTCCATCGCTTCCACTGTGTGGTTCTAGATGGAGGAGGTTGATTGGGTAGCCGTAGATTTGTCGTGCGCACTCTGAGCAGCGCGGATGAGGATAAGGGGCAACGCGAACGGATGCCTTCTGGCAGGCTGAAAAATTCGATGTTAATCACTATGCTGGCAAGCTTGCAAGCTACGCACTTGGCTGAGGAAGGACGTTTGGCATGTGTGCGTCCATCGATCCTGGCTATTTAACCGGCGAGGTGTTGGACTTATCGCGGCCAGCTGACCCTCAAATGTTTCGGTTGGGCAATAAGAGGACCACATGCGTCTGATCCAAAGGTCATGGGACAAAGCGGAGAGGCTGCGGGTGGCCGGGGAAAATAGCCCTTCATCAATGTTGACATGTTCCGTGCGGCACGCCACGATTCCGTGCTTTTCCATCCTGGAATAGATTCTGGGACGCGGTGAGCCGTGGCCAAAAACATGGCAAATAGCCGTGTCTGATGACCTGCTGACAGCCATCTGCTCCCTTGTGAATCAGCCGTTCTACCAAATCTGACCTCTTCGGCGTTGCCCGAGGCCGTATTGCGAGATCTGTAAGGGCACTATCGATGACGCAGTGTCCTTCATGCGAGATCATCGATCGCAGGTTGGTTCCAGAGGCACCTGATATTTGTGTATCTCAACACCCTAACAAATCCGCTAGCTTTCTCTATATTTGCATTACCGGCAATTGTGTTCCTTCTCGTCGCTTATATACCATCGAATTTGTGCTAGCTGCTTTTGCGAAAGCCGTCCATTTCATGCCGGATTGCTTGCCAAGTTCATTTTTCGGATTTCAAACAATAAAAACTACAGATTCTAATTGTCCAATTTACATTTCTCTCGATGCTCGACCTTTTTGTCCATTCGGTCGATGAGATATCTATGCTTTCTACCATTCAAACGGGAGAATCTGCAACGCTTTCGCTACCCATCCAGAACCGCCACACCTTTATAAATGCAAAGCATTTAGCCGCTGTCAGCTCCACCCGCTTGCCTTGAATCTCTATCCAATATGTGCTGCCACTATACGAAGTCAGCCAGACCTCATATGCATGGCATGTTTGCAGAGTGCTCGCACCCGTCTGAGTGTCGACGGTATCCACGGGACTGTCGTCGTCGGTGACCTCCACCGTGCCATTGATATCCTCCTTTTCTTCGGCGCTCACTTGGACCTGAATGCCTGTCGCTTCTATAGATTATCTGTCAGCTTTGCTGGAGGCTCTAAATAACGCAGTCGTACCCTTTTCCAGGTCCACGTCGTAAATCATGCTTTCGGCGTCGTCCTGTGTAGAGAGACTGTCGAAATCGATCTCCTTGTCCCAAATCTCAAATTCGCTGAACTTCTTCGGTATGGCCTGGGCGAGGAGCGTGGCCGGGTAATTTCTGTCCAGCCAACTGTCGTCCTTCCCGGTGGAATCCGCCGGCGTGTCACGAGTGGCGGATGAATTGAGCATTGACACGGTGACTCGGGGAAGATGCGCGATAGCTGCCTCATGAGCCTGCAAGCCGCGCAGATTTGGCGCGACGTTGAACGTTAACTGCATCGGGATCAGCGGTTAGTTTCAAAAGACTTGTGCGACACTTACGGAACGTAGGTTCCGAAGGAACCAATAGGTCACCGAAAACCCGAAGAGCCAGCATAGCTGGCAGATGGCATAGGGGAGGCGGCAGATCCAGCAGAGGCGTGCACACAGGATGGCAGGACGCATGGCAGGTAACGACCAGCCACTTGATCCATGAACTGATCTAAATCGTGACGGTGATTCAGCTGTTGCCTTGACCCTGTGGGCAAGTGGAGCTGGGTGTCGGTTCTGTCAGGGGTCATTAAGGGGCACGAAGCGTGTTTCATTACAGTCGTGCAATTATGCGGGAGTTTCTGACACACATGACAAAAGGGCTTCTCCAGATTGGAAGCTCACCGGTTCGTAGCATGCGGCAATGAAGCCGCCCTGGCGGAAATATCCGTGGTTAGCCCCGTTTTGGAGAAAGTGCCCCCGTATGCTCGCATAGCTTCGGCTATTGAGGGGAAGTTGATCCGAGATTTCGCGCGGCCGTCGGACAGCCTCGTCATGCTGATTTGATGCCAGGCGGAGTTACTACGCCGGGTGTGAACCACCTTACCCCTTCCGGATCGTGCGTCTCACGCGCATTTCTCATATCCGCGGCACAACACACGGACCTTACAGACGGCGTCTTGCTCCCGTGGTCATGAGCACGTACGCTATCGAGGACCGGCTCGGGGGCAATGATAGGGCATAGCCTCATAAACTACCGAAAGCCAATTTTCGTATTGGGAAAGCTCCGTCTTCAGAGCGTCCTGATAGCGATAAGGGCCGGGAGAATACACGGCGATCCGTCACGACCGCACCAATAGGGAGAGCTGAACATTGCGTGCTGAGCAGTGGACGGGTTTTCCGCTGTCACCGTGTCAACGCTCAGTACATCTATCGATGCCAGAATCGGGATGGGCATTTAGTACTCTTAGCAAGCCATAGAATGCGAGCCGACGAGGAGGGAGGAGGCAATGAGATGGGAGAATGAAAGGGAGGAGGTCGTCTTTTTGAATCCAAGCCAGCGACCGCGGTTCTCGTCACACAGCACATCGACGACTTGTTTATTGAGCGATCGGGTGGCTACACGCTGCTGTTCATTACATCCTGTATGCCGCACGTTCAAAATCGAAGTCCTCGCGCGTTCCACAGCTTGGCAATTATGCCCTCTGGCCTGACTTCAGGTGGTTCGAAGACGTCAATCAAAAACGATCAGTGCCGCTGCGGGAGAAACATCCATGCATGTTCCGTGCTTCCCGCTCCTGGCGAACTTGCGGCAATGGCATGTTTGCCTGCTGTGTGACTTCGATCCCTGGCCAACGTGGAGAGCCGCTGAAATTCTTCATCACCGTACCCCACGCGTATGCAACAATGCAGCCTCACTTCCGAGGAGCAGCCACCTACGAACGCGACGAAATTCGCCTCATGCATTTGCAAATAGACCGCATCAGGTTCGTATTCGTATTGCGTGTAGTCCCGAGAACTCAGATGGTGACCGAACTTTCAAATTCGATAAGGATACCCCTAACCGGGCTGATGCTAGCTTCAGACCATTGTTCTGGGGTTAATTTCGTCTTAAAGTTACTTTTGCGTAAGAAATGCTATACATCAGACGCATCGCAAACAATCATATTGTAGAAGCGTATATAGTTTAAAATCGCGAGAGAAAACTATTGGCCATCAGGAGCAGAAGACTGCTGAGCAAACCTCTCGAGGTTTGGCAGACATGAGATATAAGGAACAATGGCGAGCGAACGATGACATAAATCCCCTATTTCCTCGATCGTAGTTTCAGCTTCTTGTAAACTACCAATCATCGATTTGTAGATCAGATTAGAAGTAGTGAGGAGACGCAGCAGGAAATCATCGCCCTCGTCAACTTCCAGATATTCATCGGCCCACTCGGAGTCGAGGATAGACGAGTTTCCGCATACGATGACAAAACTCGGATCGGGAAGCGCCACCAATGCGACTTCAACTGCAGGCACTATTTCGCCTTTGAGAGACTCTGCCGGAATCGGGCGGAATACGCCGTTGATACACATACTGGTGTCGCGCTGGAAAATGACATTGGGAAAGTGTCCGAGCGGGGTTTTGAGAAGCGCGGCGGGAGCCTTATCGGTGATGATAACAACGTGATCTCGTAGACCTGAAAGCGCGACAGACGCGTCCAGTGCGTAGGTAACGTTGTTAAGGAATTGCAAAACTGCAAAATCCTCGATGATCCAAAAGATCTATTAGAAGTAAAGGTCAACAATGTTATGCTCTGGAGCAGTGGTGCCTACCTTATGCCAAGACTCTACCATCTTGACAAAGGCTGCCGGGCCAATGTCAGGCGCAACGGCCGCCAATCCAAATTCGACAGCGCATAAAATAGATGTGACTTCACGAGGTTTAGAACCGAAGTACCGGCGCTGAAGGGTGGGAAAGCTAGCGCCACTCTGGAATGCAATGTTTGCTATCGGTTTGTCGGGTGTGGTTGTGGCAGTGACAAGCATCGCAACGAGAGGAGCTGGAATGTAGTGCTCTGAGATCGTCTCCATTTAACGGTATAGAATTGCCAGCCCGATAATGATATTATTTGCGGAATGGAACCTACACCACTTGTCATCCGCCTCAACTATTTGGCATGCTTCTGATGCAACCTCGTTTGGATCCAAGCTTTCCACGAAAGCATTCATATGACTACGCCAAATGGAGATTGTGGATGGCGTGCTTGCTGTGCATGTAGGGAAAACTTGGCAGGGGGCACGAGGTCTATTCTGAACCCCTTTTTTACCAGAGATTTTCCACCTGACCAGAACCGCCTTGGTGGTCTGATTACTAAAATTAGAAAGGGCAGTAATGGTATATATCTATGCATCTTTCTTACAAAACAAGCATCGCACACCGTCCCGATAATGCAAAGGTATTATCACAAAATCTAATCTGCCCTCAATTGACCTCGTTTTTCAGCAAGAAAGCAACGGAAGCTCAAAGACGCGCCAATATCGTGGTGAAAGATCTTGATGACAAGTTCGCCCGTGCACTGGGAGCGGTAAACCTAGCTATCAAGGTAAATTCTCAATGCCTCCAAGCCCCATGTTACTAAAGATGTATATAGAAAATCCCCAAAGCTGTTCTGGATAGCATTCGTTCACGACACTGGTCGGAAATAGAGCTCGCTACTGCGGGCGTTTCCATCTCGCCTGCCCTCGTGAATGAAGCGTTGAAGTCTTTCTGGAAAGTCCAATGTGACGGGGGACTGGGTCAGGTCAAGGCCCATTTGACTCTCGATACCAATAGGACAGAAGGAGTGCTTATCGGCTATTTCGACGGATATTCTGGATTGAAGGACATCTACCGCGGACAAACTGATCCGGTTACCGGCCCAGTCAGAAGCGTCGACATATTTCTTCACAAAAAGGAAACCGGCGACCGCCTACTCATGCTTGAAGCCGTTTCGGTGTCCAATAGTCGTACGGGCTGGATCGCGCCAGAATGCATTGACACACTTCTCTCCGATGCGCATGATATTGTTATCTGTCTTATCGGCGCTGGTCAGCTCGCACGGGCAGTTATACGCTTCCTTGACAGTCGTTCGTACGACCAAATCAAGCATATCCTGATCTTTAGCAAATCCTCATCTAACGAGCAACTCGTTGGAGAAATGCAAGAGCACATTGGTATCGAGCTCATCGCCACGTCGGACCGATCCCTACTTCCTAATGCAGACTTCTTGATTACGGCCACTGGCTCGAAGGAACTGGTCGTCACCGTTGATGAAATCGGTCCAGACACCATCACCCTAGCTCTCGGTATTGATGAGCTGCCCGCAGAGTATTTCGATCGCCTCACAGCTGAAGGCTCTGCCATCCTCGTCGACGATATAGAAGCCGTAGAGAAGCGTGGTGTCGATGCCATTGCGTATTATTACTCTCGAAAGGGGAAGAAACTTACGATTGAGGGAAAGAGTGATGGCGTCGTGAACATCGCAGATTTCCTAGCCAACCCACCTGCTCGTGGATCTGGTCGCGCTGCCCATATAGCAACCGTTGGCTTGGCCAGCCAGGACCTTGCTGTAGCCATTGCAATCTTTGAAAGCCTTGTCCAACGTCTCTACGATCCCCTCGTCGAAAAGCTCCTCCCTACTCCTTCCCCGCCACAGAATCCATCTCGCATTCAGCGGATGCAAGCGCTCATGTCGAGTAGCAACCTCGATTGCCTTATCTGCTTCGGTCAGGAGAACAGCTTCTACCTGGCTCGTTTCAATCCCACCATCTATTCCAACGAGGTCATCGCAATCCTGCTCAAGGGACAGACTCGTCCAATCTTAATTGTCAACACACTTCGCAAGAAGAAGGCAGAGGCCACCCCCGGCGACCGCGTTGTCTACAACTACAGCAAATGGTTCGATGTTCCGACCAAAGGCGATACCTGGGACCAAGTGGTTAAGGGCGTCGTTGGAGACGGTAACATGAGGATTGGACACGAGGACTCCATTCTGATGCAGGCCTACCTTTTATTGGAGCACGTGTTGCCCGATGCCACCTTCACACCAACATCTCACATCATTCAAACCTGCAGGAACATTAAAGACGAAGATGAGATCGCCTACGCGCGTATTGTAGCCGAGTTGTGCAACGCTGCTATGGCAGGCATCTCTGCGTCACTCACTTGCGAGGGAACCGAGGAAGATGCAGTGCAGGCTGGGTGGAACGCTGCTTATGACCGTAAGAGGGCCAAGTATCCCGGTGGAAATCTAAATGGGTTTGGATCGCGCGAGGGAGGGGACTTTTACAGCATCAAGCCTTGGGTCCACTATGGGAAGTGCAGGTTCCTTCAAGTCGATACCCCGAACGCTGACAAGATCGAGAACGAGGCCGTATCTGCTTACGTCTGGTGCGCTTATAACGGAATGCATGCTGAGTTGGAAAGGACTATCTTCGTTGGTTCTATCTCTGCCGAGCAAAGCCTGGCGCTGGAGAGAATCAAAACCATTCGCACTAAAGTCTTCTCGATGATCAAGCCAGGAGTTCCCGTCAACGCTCTCTACACCACCGCCTGCGACGATATGATGAAGTTTGGCTACTCGCTTCCCGGTCGCATCGGTCACGCCATTGGGCTCAGCGGCCACGAGGGCCTCTCCATTAATGAGGACACGGATGTTAAACTCCAGGAGGGTATGGTCCTCACTATCGAGCCGAACATCGAGGTTCTCGATAAGAACGTGACTACACAGCACTCCGATACCATTGTCGTTACCACCAATGGATACGAGTTCTTGGCCCCATTTGGGAAAAACCCAGTTCGGGGTGAATGAGGTCACCAAGTATTTCAGTGACCTCCCTGTTAACGTAGCGTCCGCCCTTTCCGCCCGCCGTCTGAAATTTCAAATTGTAAAGTAGTTTTGAAATGTTTGTTACCGCGCATCGTGATCGGGAAGGAGGTAAATCAGACTCAAATGTACATTAGCTTGCTGTCGAGTTGCTCGAATATGATTTGTTGCTTTCATATAAAAGATATTTTGATACGATCAAAAACAAACATTTATTTAAAGTTTGAGTTCATCTATGCTTAAACTACAGCAAGCTCTTTTGAACAATATCGCTAGGCAATGTTGACAAAGTGGGTTCACAAATGAGCTTTGGTCTGATTCAAGACTACCTTTTAGGAGGCAGTTTTGGCATGTGGCGATTTGAGTGATGCAGAGTGGCGGATCATCGAGCCACTTTTACCGAGGGAACGCGGGCGCAAGTCGCGCCCGTTTGTTACAACACCTGACGCGGTCTATGGTTTGCGCTACCACTCCTCTTTGTTTTGCCCGACTACTCTTCCTTCTTTCTTAGACGACGCGACCTTCCCAGCATTCCCCTTGTATCCGCTGCCGGATAGGGACTCTTGATTTACTACATTTGGTATGCCCCACCTTCTACTCTCGGACACATAGCCCTCCCACAGCATCATCTCTTTATTGATGCTGCGTCTCCCCACGATCCATACTA
>JBBPLV010001120.1:0-11484 GCA_038089975.1 Boletellus ananiceps | reverse complement strand
ATAAGAAAGAAAGGGAGAAAGACAAGGGCAAAGTACAGGACAAGAAGGTTGAACATGGAGGTCGAAAGAGAAGGCATGTCGTAGAGTATTTATAAAGGAGGTGCTACAATCTCGTTTTTCTTCATCCAAGTCATTTGGTCATGATGCTTTATATTCTATTAGTAGCTCATGGGAGTTCCCTAAGTTCCTTTCTGGTTCCCAGGTGTTTTCCACTGCAGAGTATCCTTTCCAGGAAACCAGGTATTGCCTTCAGGCTGCGGAGCCCCTATGGCCTAGGATTCATGCCATTTCATATTGTTCCTCTCCATCAATCTGATCCAGAGGAGGATTGATGAAATTGGGTCCATGTTCCGCTGTCTAGCAATAAAGGGTTAGGAGAGAGGCATGAAATACTGGGTGTATTCGCCAGGTTGGTGGAAGCTTGAGTCGATAGGTTACTGGGGAGATGACTTTTTCAATTTTGAAAGGACCCTCTCGTTGAGGAGCTAATTTCTGAGATGGGTAATGAAGTTTCATGTGTTTATTGTCTAGCCATACTTGATCTCCTATCTTCCACGGTTTGTATGATGTGTGAACCCATTCTTTCATCAATTGTTGTGCCACATGGTGGGCTTGCTGTGCTTCATCCCTGGCCTTGGACAAAAGGGTTAGCCTCTGTTCAAGAGCTGGAATAAAGGTTTTTCCGAGGGCTGGGTATGAGTGGGGTTCGTAGCCCAACATGAGAGAGAATGGGGATTGCTTGGTCACTGAGTGGGCTGTGGAATTATGTACGAATTCCACCATGGGAAGGAGGTTGGCCCATGCAGATACATTCCCTTGGAAAAAGATGTGGAGGTACATTTCCAATTCTTGGTTGACTTGTTTGGTTTCTCTGTCAGTCTGTGGGTGATATGCTGTAGAGAGGGCGAGATTATATTCCAGTAGTTGGAATAATTCTCTGGCAAAAGCAGAAGCAAATTGGGGACCTCGATCAGAGATGCATCATTTGTGAAGTCCAAATCTGAGGAAGACATGGTGGAAAAAGAGGTTGGCTATGCTTTTTGCATTGATGTTCTTTAAGCAAGGGGTGAAAATTATCCCCTTTGTAAGGCCATGGTTGACCATGACCAGAACCAAGTCAAATCCCAGAGATAGGGGTAAATCAGTAATGAGGTCCACAGAAATGGACTGAAAGGGGCAGGTGGCAGTGCTCAGGAGCAGCCAAGCCGGCAGTACCGTGGGATGTGTGAGAACCTTATTCACTTGACAGGTGGCACAGCCAAGGAGGTACTTTCACACAAAAGTAGAAAGTCCTGGCCACCAATAGTCGTGTTGTAACAGGTGTAACATTCAGAAGAACCTGGGGTGTCCTGAAGCAGGGGCAGTATGCACAGAATGGACAAGGTCACAGTGGGCGGATTCCGGGATGTACAGCTGGGCCTTGAAGTACAATTTGCCATCGTCAAAATGCCAGTCAGAACATTGGGCATGGGGCAGGAGAGAAGTACCAGCATTCAAGGCATTCAAGGTGTCTGAAACAAAGGGGTCCAAGGATGTAGAATGGGAGATCTTGGTGGAGAGAGCAGTATCCAAAAGGCAAACAAAATGTTCTGGAGGTAGCAGAATAACATCCTGGTTGTCATCAGAGGTGTCAATATCGGGGAGGCGGGACAGCACATCTGTAGGTCCCATGTGGGACCCAGGTACATGGAGGAAATGGAGGTCAAAGTCTTGGAGGAACAACATCCATCTGGCCTGTTGGCGAGACAATTTATGGGGCTGCTTAAAGTAGGTGAGATTCTTGTGGTCCGTAAGGATAGTCACAGGGTAGGCTGTTCCAGTCAAATACTATTTCCATTCCTTGAGCGCTCTGATGACCACCAATAGCTCTCGGTCATAGATGTCATAGTTCCATTCCTCTGGGGAGAAGGTTTTGGAAAGATAAGCACAGGGGTGAAGCTCTCCATTCATGTCTTTCTGCATGAGGACAGCTCTGGATGCTACAAGGGAGACATCAGTCATCACTCAGAAGGGCGAATCTGTGTGGGGCAGTCGAAGGACAGGTCACAAGAGGAAAGCCTTTTGGAGGGCCTGGAAAGCTGATTTGCAATCCTGGGACCAATTCCATGTGGCGCCCTTCTTTGTGAGATCATGTAATGGTTGTGTGATGGAGGAGAACCCTGGGATGAACTTCCAGTAGAAATTGCAAAACCCGATGAATGATTGGATTGCTTTTATGGAGTGAGGAGGGGTCCATTCCTGAATCGCTTTTAACTTGGAAGGGTCGAGTGTGACAGCTCCTGGTTGAATAATCATCTCAAGATACTCCACCTCTCAGACATTGAAAAACCATTTTGAGAGCTTCAGAAAGAGATGATGTTCTTTCATCCATCGGAGTACCCTGAGTGTCTGCTGGTGATGGAGTTGGGTGTCATCATTGATATGAATGATGAGGTCATCCATGTAGATGAGAAGCCAGCCCTCAGATATCATATCTCAGAAGATATCGTCCATCAAGGCCTGAAAAGTGGGTGGAGAGTTGCACAATCTGAAGAACATTACAGTCAGCTCATATAGTCTGAATGGAGTAATAAATGCTGCTTTCCAAGTATCTGAGGCCTTGATTCAAACATTGTTATATCCCCATCAGATGTCCATTTCGATGAACAAGGAGGAATCTTTAAGTTGATCAATAAGGTCAGAGATGAGAGGGAGGGGATAGGCATTTTTGACCATATGTTGATTGAGATACTGATAATCCTGACAAGGCTGCAGGCCTCCATCTTTCTTTTGGACAAAGAAGAAAGGTGATGCTTGAGGAGATTTCGAGGGTCTAATCTTTCCAGACTCTAAGTGTTCATCGACAAAGGCTTTACAATTGGCCAACTCTGTCAGATTTAGCAGGTATGCTTTGACTACCTTCAGTACAAAGTCTGGAGTAACATCAATGGCATGGTCATAGGGGTGAGTGGGCAGGAGTTCCCTGTCTTCCAGTTCTTTGAAGATTTTCTTAAATTCAGCATATTCTGGCAGGAGAGTTGTTTCAGGTTTCTTTGCCTGCTGGGCTAGTTCTGTGGAAAGGGTGACATGCGAAAGTGATTCTGCATCTGAGGATATTCCTAAGTATTTGAGAAGATATCATTGTTCTACTGGGTCTGGTCAGTGGGGAGGACATGGAAAATTTGGGATGTTGACCTGGCCAGTTGTCCAATCGATAGTAGGATTGACATCCTTCAACCAGGTGATACCCAGGATGACATTTTCAGTACCACAGTCAATGATCAGGAATTTTCTTCATTCTATTTGAGAACCAATAGAGACCTGCAGGATAACATACTGTCTGATTATCCCATTCTTATTTTTGGAACCATCGATGTTGTTAGCCCGAATGGGCTTAGGCAGTTGCCTAGTTTTCCATCTGTGGAGGCAAACAAGATATTTGTTAATGAAGCATCTGGTTGCCCCACTATCTACAAGTGCGGTGACTTCAACACTTTGAGTTGCATTTGGTTCATATAGGCAAATGGGGAGTTTGATTGCTCTAGAGTGTGGGCCTAATACAAATACAGGTGCAACTGGAAGGGGAGGTAAAGATGTTGTTACTTTCCTCCTGGTCAAAAATCCTGGGAAGTGTCAAGCTGCTGAATTTCTTGATCCTCTGAGGTACAGGTTTGGAGAATCTGAAGGAGTTCCTCTTGGGGTAAATCCGAATTCTGAATAAATTCCTCTAAGACATCCTCTCTTGTTTCTACTGTCTTTACATTGTGAGCTTTTGCTGGGAACCTCCAGGGTTCACTTCTAGGATGATTGGTAGTTTGACATCCCACCCTGTGGCAAATGAAGCATTTGTTGATCTTCATATGCTCTGCTCGTTCAACGGGTGTTAGGCATATAGCATCTATGTCCATTGCATTTGGGTCTCTGTGGTTGTGGGAACCTCCAGAGGAAGGAAGCAGCATATAATTCCTTTGTTCCCTAATCTTCCTTAGACATCAGATGTTTTTGTTGAACACATGAGCCTTCTTTATCCAGTCCTTCCATTTCATTGGCTGAGGGTTTAGGGTTGCCATCATATTGGCTAGCCTTTCATCCACTCCTCTTCACAAGATATCGATCAAGATGTTGTCGTGTTCTGTTTCTAATTGACTCATCATTACCTTCAACTTGAAGGTGGTGACATAGGTGTTGAAGTTTCCTCTTTGCATCCTTCCTGGTACCGCTCTTTCACTTCTGTCTTTGAAGTCATTTTGTTTTAGTTCATATAATTCATTCCGAGATCTTTCTTGTTGTCCTGAAGGAACAAAGGAATCATGGAAAGCTTCTTGAAATTGAGCAAAAGTGCTGTCTGCAACTTTTGGGTACCAGGTCTCCGTGAAGGCTGTGGTTTGTCCTTTATTCATCTTATTGAGGCAGGTGAGAATGAGGAGTGAGTCATTGTCATAGATGTTCTGGTTTATAGTGAAAAACACAGTCATAGCTAGCATCCATTGTGTGGCATCAGTAGCGGTTCCATCGAAGTCCCCTGGTAGGGCTGCACGGAGCTCTCCTTCCTTTCTATTGTGAGTGGTATTGGCCATTGGGACGTCCTCGTCATTTTCCGGGTTAGTGATGAGTACTACTGGGGAAAGTGAGGAAGCAGGGGCAGGTGGCAGGGCAAGAGTAGAGTGTTCCAGAACAGTTTCTGGGGTGACAGATCATCTTTGTTGTTGTTCCCGGATGAGGAGGCTTGGGGGAGGGGGTCTAGGTACTCCAGATGGGGCAGCCACTTGTCATGTGGGGACAGGAGAATTGGTCTGATAGGGATTTTCGAAAGGTCTAGGTGCCACCAGAGTAGAGCCTGGGGTTGGCTCGTCTTCAAAGAACACTTCCTCATGTTCCTGTCCTTCCTCGTATTCAGGAGAGGATTCTCGTTTGGTCAGTGTTCGGTACGACATGATTTCTAGGGGTCTTGCCCTTCTGCTAAATAGCAGGGGCGGTGGAGATAGCTAGTCCTTTTGTTATGCTGGGCGTACAATCCCTGGTTTGAACTATTCGATAACTGTTCGACAATTGTTCTCAACTGTTCAACTATGTTCTCCTACTGTTCAACAAGTGTTCGACAGTAGGAGCAGCACACTCTCTATAGTGGTGTGAAGACTGATAGAGCTTTTCAAGTCTTGCTATCCTTCCTAGGACTCGTAGTGGCCAGAGACTGCACGTAGGATTGCACAGGACTAGCTAGAGAGTAGCTAGTTGTACAGGGCATGTCTAGGCAGAGCAGTACCCATCCTATAGTAGTAATACCAGGTATG
The DNA here is from genome assembly GCA_038089975.1 of Boletellus ananiceps. Lineage (NCBI taxonomy): Eukaryota > Fungi > Basidiomycota > Agaricomycetes > Boletales > Boletaceae > Boletellus > Boletellus ananiceps. The sequence goes on along the minus strand of JBBPLV010001120.1, from coordinate 6,214 downwards.
GTAGGTGGATGTTACCTAGTGTGGTAGTGTGGGGGATGCAGTGTCAATAAAGAGATAATGCTGTGGGAGGGCTATGTGTCCAAGAGTAGAAGATGGGGCACACCACATGTGGCAAGTCAAGAGTCCCTACCTGATGGCAGATACAAAGGGAACATCAGGTAAGTGGCGTCATCTAGATAAGATGAAAAGGTAGTTGGAGAAAACAAAGAGGAATGATATCACAAACCGTAGCCATCCAGATAGTTTGTAACAGTCTCACCCTTCTGCTGAATAGCAGGGGTGGATGGGAGAGCTAGTTCTTTTGCTATGCACTTGTCCAGCTTCTGGCATGTTGATAGGATAGGGAGGTGTTCATGGTTGGTAGTGACACTCAGGCTGGCACACAATATGTGTTTGACCAGATGGTATTTGGAAATAGAAGGGACTGTGAATTCCCCTAGCTGTGCCATGTAGAAGAAAGTGCATGTAAGGCATGTAAAAATGGCCATATCTTGTGGGTGGTGAAGATCCATCACTGTGTGAAACTGCTTGAGCAGCTCTACAGAGAAGAGGGCCTGCTTGGGGTGTTTGGATGAAGTGGGTGCTAATTGTTACGGTTTCTTTCCTTTATCCTCATATCCTTCTGTTATCCTGTCTTCGCCCCACCCGTTCATGTATTCCCGGACTCTTCGTTTACTCTCATGTCCACGTCCTTCTACTATGGAACGTTCTCGAAGTTTCCATAGTTCCCATGTAGTCATCCCGCTTACGCTTTCGTCCAATTCAACTCAGACCTTCTGATTTTGACTTCTCTTTTGTTCTCTTCCATTTCTAGTACATGGTCTGTGCACGGTCTCTCAACATATATAAACCTTAGCTACAGCTCATGTACTTTATTCTTGATCTGCGCAATTCAGCGTAACCTTGAGTCACCTATAGTCTGAGTCCCCTTTTCTGGGTCCTCATCCTTCGTCTCTTAGTCCGGTCTTACGATCATATAGCCTCTAGTTCCCTTCGGGCTGAGTCGTACCTCTTCGTGAGTGTCCTGCCCGTCGGCCAGTCCTAGTCTCGCTCCTCGAGGTACGCCCTGCATAACAAAAGATCAAGAATCTCCTCTCGTCCCTCCTATTCAGGAGTAGGACGCCCTAGTCATCACGTCTCGATCCATCAGACCCCCAGAATCCTCAGACGAGGATATCCCCAGCCAAGAGTCCTCCCATCGCTTCGTCCCAGTACCCCCAGCCCCCACTCCATCACATCATCGTTGTCGAGTCTTCGCTTCCTCTTCTGGCAACTACACCCCCAGCCCCAGCACCCCCAGTCGTCCCAGTACCCGCTATGTCTGAACTCAAAGCCGCCCTCCCCGCTGACTTCTCTGGTGAACCAGCTGATGCGGTTCGTTGGATCAAGGCCATGAAGGCCTACTTCGCCATCAACGCCACCCTCTATAGTACCGATAACCACAAGATCATGACAACCCTCAACAAGATGAGTAAGGGACGAGGAGTCTCCTTCTCTGAGATGTGGTACGACCGCATGGCTGATGCAGCCATCGCCTCTACTGAGAAAACCTTTGACAAATTCACTGCCAACTTCGAGTCCACGTTCTACCCCTTTGATACCAAAGCCACCGCCTGCCTGGAGCTCTCCAAGCTTGTTCAGAAGTCTTTCAAACGCCTGGATGGGGAGCCTGACGATGGCTTCCAGAAATATATCACTGACTTCCAGAACCTCGCTGCCAAAGCGGGGATCACCAACCAAGCCACCCTCATCGACCAGTTCTCCCTTGGACTTGATCAACAACTCGCCATCATGATTCTCTCCATGACAACGGTCCCCACCACCATTGCAGATTGGCTTGAAAAAGCCAAAACTTTTCACACTCAGAAAGCTCGTATCGCTGCCCTAAAGAAGGGACACAGAACCCCCTCAACCTTTTCCACTCGCTCCACCACCCCAGACCCCAATGCAATGGATGTCGACGCAATCTGTGTCTCCAAACTCACCCCAGATGAACGAGCCTGCTGCTTCCGAGAAGGACTTTGTCTTCGCTGCAGAAAGAAAGGTCATAATGCTCAACAATGTCACGCCTTCACCTCGCCAACCCCCCAAACTTGTTCATCCAACAACCCTTTCCGTCCTCAGCAAGTCCAAGCCACTAATACTACAACCACCGTCTCTAGCACTTCTGCTCCCATCGTTCTGAAAACCCCAACTGCCCTGGAAACCTATGTCAACAACCTTCGCACCGGAGGGAAAGATGAAGGGGAAATTCTCCAAACCCTGAAACTTTGTTTCAACGACGCCCCAAAAGATGATAATCCTTCGGGTTTTCTGTAAGGGAAGTCGTCCCAACGTCTTCTTCCCTAGATATCTCTGCTGTACTTGTAGGACTACCCAATGAAAGAACTATGTGTCTCCCAGTCCAACGACAAGCAGGATCTCAAAGCGTTGATACCACCGCCCTCATTGACAGCAGTGCCACCAGCAGTTTCATTGACATGTCTCTCGTCCCCAAACTTCGCTCTGCCATCCGCCGTCTTCCCCAACCCCTCGTCGCTTACAACGTAGATGGTACCCAGAATCACCAAGGAACGATCAAATGGTCCATCACAGCTAACATAGTCTTCCCCGACGCCTCTGATAAGGTGACTCTCCTTGTCACATCCCTAGGATCTTCCCGCATCATCCTCGGAACACCTTGGCTCAAGGAAAAGAACCCTTCTATTGATTGGTCTGCCAATACACTCACTCTCCAGGACGCTGTGGTACCTCTTCGTGAGAGTCCACCCTGGAAGGAGACAATGACAGACCAGTATCCCCAACATCTCGGAAAGATAACCCTCTCCACTCAACTCGCTCAAGCTGAGAAACCGATAGAACAAGACGTCCCTCCCTGGTGTAGTGAATTCACTGACGTCTTCTCTGAAAAGATGTTTAGTGTCCTCCCCCCTCATCGTCCCTTCGATCATACGATCGATCTAAAACCATCCTTCATCCCTAAGATTGCCAAAATATATCCCCTCAATCCCGCCGAACAGGAAGCGTGCAGAACGTTTATTGAGGAGAACCTGAAGACTGGTCGTATCATCCCATCCAAATCTCCCCAGGCTTCTCCATTCTTCTTCATACCCAAGAAGGACGGGACCTTACGACCCTGCCAGGACTATCGCTACCTCAATTCCCACACTATCCACAATGCTTATCCTCTCCCCCTCATCTCGGAACTCATTGACGACATGAAGGACTCCACCCTGTTCACCAAGTTCGACGTCCGTTGGGGATATAACAACATTCGTCTACGAGAAGAAGACCAATGGAAGGCAGCGTTCATCACTCCGCTGGGACTTTTCAAACCAACCGTCATGTTCTTCGGCTTCAATAATGCCCCTCCCACGTTCCAAGCCTTCATGAACCATATCTTTGCAGACATGATCGCCGAACGATGGCTTAAGATCTACATGGACGACATCGGCATTCACACCAAGGACGATCTCAAGTTACACCATGCTCGCACCAAACGGGTACTCCTCCGATTGCAGGAACATAATCTGTCCCTTAAGATTTCCAAATGTTCCTTTGACGTTGCCACCATGGAGTATCTTGGTCTAATCATTGGACAAGGACATATCCAGATGGATCCCACCAAACTCTCCACTATCCGAGACTGGAAACCCCCCTCCTCTGTCAAAGGCATTCGGTCGTTCCTAGGCTTTGCCAACTTCTACTGCAAGTTCATTCCTAGTTTCTTGGACCTCGTTGCCCCCCTCACCCTCCTCACTCGCAAAGATGAACCCTGGACTTGGACTGCTCTCCAACAACGGGCCTTCGATGCCCTTAAGGAACGCTTCTCCTCTTCCCCTGTCCTTGCTTTTCCCGACGTCTCTCACCCCTTCTCTATCATGACCGACGCCTCCCTCCTTGCAGCGGGGGCAGTTCTTCTCCAGGAGGATACCAATGGTGATGTCCATCCCTGCGCTTACTTCTCCAAGACCTTTAGCCCTGCGGAACGAAACTATGATATCTATGACCGCAAATTACTCGCAGTCATTCTTGCCCTCCAGGAATGGCGTCAATACCTCCTTGGCACCTCTCATCCTGTCACCGTCCTCACCGACCATAAGAATCTCTCCTACCTAAAGGACCCACAGAAACTCTCCCGTCGTCAAGCTCGTTGGTCTCTCTTCTTACAGGACTTCGATCTCGTCTGGCAAGTTACCCCAGGTACCCGTATGGCCCCCGTGGATGCTCTCTCTCGGAAAGATCTCATCAACACCTCCCTCGATAATGCCTCTTCCCCTATCCTCTCTGACCCGGTAGTCATCGCTGCTCTGGACCTCGCCCTTACCAACACCATCTGCTCCTCCTCCTCTTCTGATCCCTTAGTCCTCTGAGCCATTCAAAGCCTCCAGGAAGGTTCCCCACTATTCCCTCATTTGACTCTTGCTGACTGGACCTTGGACAATGGTCATCTCTTCTTCCGCGGGCGCATGTATGTTCCCCCTGTCTCTCGCTCTCCCCTCCTTCGTGCTCTCCATGAATCCCCTATTACTGGCCATATGGGGTTCTTTCGCACTAAGGCCCTTGTCGAGCGTGACTTCTGGTGGCTGGGCCTCTCTACCTTTGTCAAAAACTTCATCGCTGGCTGTGCTGTTTGCCAGCAATCCAAGGTGAACATCCATCCTACCGTCCCACCTCTCTCTCCGATCCCCTCTGCCACTTCGCTGCCCTTCCGCCAGCTCTCCATGGACCTGATCACCGACCTCCCCACTTCCTCGGGTTTTGATTCCTTGCTGGTCGTGGTCAACACGGGCTTACAAAGGGGGTGATTCTCATTCCTTGCACTAAAACTATTGATGCAGCAAGGGTAGCACAGCTCTTTTTCCATCACGTGTTCAAAAGGTTCGGCCTCCACAATTCCATCATCTCTGATCGAGGTCCACAGTTCGCATCCGCCTTCGCTCGAGAGCTTGCTCGCCTCCTACACTATGATGTCCGTCTTTCCACAGCTTACCACCCTCAGACAGATGGACAAACCAAACGAGCCAATCAGGAAATTGAAACTTATCTCCACATCTTCTGCACAAATCAACCACATTCCTGGTCCTCGTTCCTAACCTCCACTGAGTTTCACCACAATTCCTCCCCCCACTCCTCCACTAAAGCTTCCCCGTTCTCTCTCATGCTAGGCTATGAGCCTTGAGCATACCCCACTCTAGGGAAAATGTTCATCCCAGCTCTTTCCTCCTGCCTTACTCTCCTTGAGGAATCACGAAAGGAAGCACTCGCGGCACACGAATCTGCACGACAGCTGATGATGCAACATGCTTCTCGAAAGTTTTCCCCATGTAAAGTCGGAGACAAGGTTTGGCTCAAAGCGACTAACCTCCGCATCCCCTTCCCATCACGGAAACTCGCTCCCAAACGCCTAGGCCCTTTCGAAATCTCCCAGATTCTATCTCCCCTCACCTACCGACTTTGCCTCCCGTCCTCATGGAAAATACACGACATCTTCCATGCCACCCTTCTATCCTCCTTCCGCTCCACGGAAGCACACGGTCCATCCTTCTCTGCACCGCCGCCCGACATAATAGAAGGCGAAGAAGAATACGAAGTGGACGGCATTCTCTCACACAAGGGATCTCCCAGTCGTTACCGGTATCTAACCGCATGGAAGGGTTACTCAGCATCCGAGAACACGTGGGAACCAGAAAGTAATCTCCGTCACGCCAAGACCATTCTCTCTTCTTATAAAAAAGACCATTCTCTGCGATAGTCTCGATGTCGTCCGCCCATATTTTCTTCTTCGTCACCATCCTCTTGAACCTTCTCCTTCCCCTTCTCAAATATGCCTGCTACATTCTCCGCCCCATCACCTACATCTTCCTCTTCACTGTCGAGTTGGTCCTCTACTCTTCCTTTACGTTCGTGGCCTGTACGGCCTTGCTTTCTTCCCACCTCTGCGATCAATTTGCTCTATGCCGCTATTCTCGCTGATCCCGCCCTCGTCCATGCCCTCGAAAATGATACTTTATATGAACAGGACGAGGTTACCTGGGAATTAGTACGCCTTTTTCATGATACCTCCCATGCCCAGGCTTTTCACTTTCGTGCTGCTCCCTCTGATTTACCCGTTGATTTCGGACTCCCTCTTCGTCTCCTCATCAATTGCATCCCTGATCGTATCCTCACTACTTTACACCTTCATGGATTTCACAGTTATGTCTCCCGTCTC
>JBBPLV010001119.1:0-11514 GCA_038089975.1 Boletellus ananiceps | reverse complement strand
CACCAGCTTTCGGTGCGCGGGGCCTTGCACGTCGTGCGCATCATTCAAGTGCGTGACCAATGCATCGAACGTGTCGAAACATTTGCCACAGGGTAGAGCGCCGTCGAGCCATGCGCATTGGTGAACATGGCCTCTAATCGTCGGAGAAGCTCTGCAACATTACACTAGCAGTCTCAGATGAAAGAACAAAAGCGGTGACCATACTGAGTAGGAGGGATATGCTGCGCTATCGTGTGATTCAGGGGGTGTGCGGAGGCCAATTCTGGCTATAGCATATGGAAATGAGTCGGGACAGGGAAAAAGTGGAACCTCCGGGCCCACATGAGTGTCGTGTGCAACGTAGGGATAATCGTAATAGCCCCCCGGATGTGCTAGCGAGAGGTGTTGGTGCATGAGTCTGCACGAGCCTTGTCGGTAATTTGAGGTTGGACTTGGAGATCCTGCTCACCGAGGTGCAGCGAACATGAATGGAAAAGCAATGGGAGGACGGATGGACAACTTGTGCATTAAATGGACTGCGAGCCTTCCGGGTATACCGCAGTTGGCCGTGGCGCTACCGAGGGCATTTTTCAGCGAGGTCATGCCTGTTCCTTGCTAGACGGGTGAAATCAAGAAGATTTTGATAATACGACCCAGAACGGTAGCTCCACCAAGATTCTGTAATTGCAGACATGCAGCATACATCTGCGCGGAAATGGACCATGCAGAAGGGTGGCCGTTTTCCAGTGTCCGAAAACAGAAGCACCATAAATTGTGCTGTAGTCAAAGTTGGGCCTCGCAGATCAATACCAATGCAAATGAGATCCTGATTACCAAAGCACACCACAGTGACCTCGAAGATAGTTACCAAATGTAATGTAGGAGGGAGGGCCGAAGACTCACCGACATGCAACAGAATGAGGCCAAGAGAGAACAGACAGTCAGAAAGGGTACTTACAGATCTTCGTGCCCATACCATACCCTCAAACAACCGAGATGAGCGTCAATAAATCACGGTTCAGCTTCGTTGTATCATGGCTTCTGACGAGTGGGCGCACTGAGCCCTTACTTACGTCTAAGTAACGGAAATGTGTTCTACTTTCTGCTCCACAGCCTGCCAGCATTTCCGTTCTCTGCATGAGAAAGGAAAGAATGGAAGAGGGTCACATCAACCGCACCCCGCTGGAGAACTGTTCGCTTTTCAAACCGCTGTAAGCTTCTTTCATTTAACCACCAAAATTCCTGAATTAATGATGTCCGTAGCGTCTTCTTGTTTTGCCAGCAGTGAGAAATCGGGGAGATTGTGCCAGACCTGCAAAATCACCGCATCAGGCCCTTATTGGGCCTAGACCCAAAAGGCTTACTGACTCTGTATGGAGTACAGCTCAGTAATCGTTCAAACACTGCCGAGGAGGAGCAGTCAGTACGATTGGTTTATAAGGGCACCTGTAAAGACTCTAATACAGGAGAACCCATGGGACACCCGTGGGCGGATCACACCGGCTTGATTCGCTCGCTCTCTCTTTCCCAAAACACATTGGTCCTTGCAAGTGCTTCCTATGATCGAACTGTTCGTTTCTGTGATGGAACTACTGGCGATCCCATCGGCCAATGGCTGTGACATGACAAATCTCCAAGAGAAGTTTGTTTCTCTCCCTGCGGTGAATTTGTAGCAACAGCAGCGTCACATAACAGGATACATTTCTGGGAAGCACCTTGGTTAGTCACTGCCAAGAGTCCAGTTTTTTTTTTGTGTTCCTTGTTTATTGTCCTTTAGGGCTGTGCGCCCTTTGCCGGACATTTACATGCGCGGGTCTAAGTATGTGTCTAGAGCGGAATGTGTTGCTCGGGTCTTATCTGCAATGTGGGGGAGCCCAAAAGGGAGGTAGGTACGTATGGTATCTAATATTGTTGGTGTGGTCATTTGTGGGTGAAGAGTCCAGTATGTATCAATCACCCGTGTTGAGTGGCACTCACACTCCATGTTCTCACGAGCACATGGGACACTTTGTGGCGTGGCTACGTATGCCCCACCATCACCATATCCATACTCGACACATGTTCTCGGCAATCATCAGTCGTCGGATCTCAATTCTGATGTGAGCAATTACGGGGCGTGGCTTTTCGACCAATTACTCACGCTCACCGAAAGGCGAATGCGCGATCCCATCCTGCTATGTCTACCTCGGGCCCGCCGTTCGATTCATTTCAAACACCGGAGCGAAGGGCCGAGGGAAGTCATTCCGCGGAAATCATATCGAACGAAGTGGATCTGCATTAGGTCCTTCCGGATGCTTTACTTGCGCTCGAGGATCGCCATGCGCCTGCGTCGAGTGGTACTGTTCTTCACCTATTGTCCACCTACCATCATCAATCTATTCCTTCAGGTTGATCTCGCCAGCGACCTTGGAGGGGCTTCGTGTTTCGTCCGAGTTCGTCCTTTCACTCTTACCGTTCAATGCGCAAACTGCATCATCGGCTAATCTGGAGCGGATTAGAGATGCGAACTCGATGTGAGCACGTCTTACCGTCACTGGATTCTCTTCGTTCAAGTTGCATTCGATCTCCTGATTTTGACTGTCTCTATTGCAGACATGCTAGGCAGATCGAACCTTGAATGTCTGTTTTTCGTTCTTCGTCAAACAGTGGCCCACGAAAGAGCCGCAAGATCGAGAAAATCAAGCAGAAACTTGTAGACATGCTCCGTCATCACACGACATATGCGTTTGGTTGGCCAGCACCCATGCATACAGGTGAAATAGGGCTCAGGTTACCAAGGACCGTCTGCCATGGTCGACGCTAGATGGGGACTTGAAGAAGAAAGAGTACATGTTTGTTAATTGGCCACAAGGGGTCGTTCGAGACAGAGACAAATGTATACCCGGCCTGAGTGCAGAGGATGCGGACACACTTTACACTGCACTTTTTCGTGACGAACATGAGTTGCGATTCGTTCGGTGTGGAGAGGGTAGGCTCTTACACATGGCGGCACCGCGTTGCTCAACCCACTCCCAGAATCTACAGCCGGTGACGGGGGGCGCAATTTACTGGCTGATGTGTTGGGCGAAGGTGGACTTCGCGAGAGGAACTGCCCCCCCATGCAAATACCAGGGAACCAGTCGAGGCTCAGAACGACCACAGCAGAAACATTCGTCGAACGCCGGAACCAGAGGCGACGCGTATGCGAAGGCCCCTAAGGGCAGCACCTGTCAGGTTGGGAGAGGGAAGGGGAACGGAGGCGACAAGAAAAAGAGGGCCGTCTAAACTCGCCAATTAATGGGTCATAGGATGTCATCGCCCCACTATTACAGTGTGATCCTGTGTAGCTAAGAAATTTGAGCGCTGAGCTCCCCATGCCTATGTATGCACCCACCACCCATTTGATGCTGACGGAAAGCCAGGCGCCCACAACGAACAAACTACTGTAGCGCCGCTTCGTCCGAGTTACAAAGTTCCACAACACGAGGGGCTAACCACAACGGATCTCCGCCAGCCTGGAATTCGTGACGCCGTCTGGAACAGGTTCATTGGCAAAGAGTGAGTAGGGGAGATGCTGCCGTGCCGGGCCCGATCCCCTTCTTTGCGTCACTGATGAGCAGAACCCGTCCCCGCTGACCAGCGTGGCATATGCGGTCAGCAAGTCTCGTCTCGTTCGACCCTAGGTGTTGCCCCCCTGCTTTAAGGTTGGGGGGAAACGCAACGTGCACCCCGTCGGACGCTCGAACTCAGCGTGCATCTTCAAAAACTCGGAGAAAATTTATCCTTGGCGGTCAAAGAGAAAGAAAAAGACTACGCCAGGTTCAAACGTCATCGTCCCCTATTGTCAGACAAGTTCCATCCCACTCAGCTGGGGCAAGGTATGGACTCTGGAGAGGAGGAGAGGCCCTGTTGTTCGACGCGCAGTGCGCTTGAAAAAGGATGTCGTTCATTTCGTTCATCCTAATGTTTATGCTTGTTTACTCTTGAAAACTTGTCGGCCCTTGGTCTTCACCGTCACGGCCTATGAAGAACTGTCCGACAAGATCTTTCGAACTTTCTAAGCACCTCCCCGGGCGACGGATGGGTTTGGTTTCTGGAGGCGACACCCCACAAGGAAGAAGGGCTGGTCGTTGAGCCGGACGTTGTCTTGTCAGACCCAACTAGAGAAGCATGGCAGATATAATGCTGTGAGTTGCGGATCCTGATCCAAAACAGTGGGGCCTGTACTTACCCGCGTTCAAGGAGAGGCGAGATCCAGAAGGACAGCGAATGGTGCAGAGTGGCTCACACGTGGTAATCGAGATATCGGCAGCCCCCGGGCCCGCTGTCAAGACCGAGGATCCTCAAGCTTACACCCAGATACATGAAATGGCATATAGAAGTTGATTGCCGCTGGATGGTTAAAGGGCGTATCATGGTAGCAGAGATATGCCAAGGGATCATGGTGAGCCCTTGCATTGCCACGGGGACCACAGCCTCATCTTTATCGCATGAACCAGGTACAGGAGACCTATGATATCCAATATTCCTCTTCTCAGGCTCTTCCTACTTTCACTCGCCCCTCACTTCTGCGGGAAGCCATTGTGGCATGATGTCAAACGTCGCTTCGTGGGCATCTGCTAGTGATGGTCCTCAGCCACACCTAATGATTCCAACTCCTGGAATTATCTCGGGGCTGGCGCATTCTCCTGCCATGGAACCGAACGACCACTGGGTTTGAATTTTGGTGTGAGCACTTGCAAGCTATGACTTTCTGTTTGATTACTCATACTTTTGAAGAATGCACAATACCATCTTCCACGTCTGCCTCGTCGATGTATTTATTCTCAGTTTCCAATGTAACAGTGCAAGATACCGGTTATATCAACTCTTTGGAAACTATGTCGGTGTACATTCCGTTCCTCCAAACGCCTCGTGTTCAAGGAACGCCAGCTCATGTCCGAGCTACGCCTACATCAAATGGTACTAGTGCTCATCTTTTCACCTTTCGCTATCAATCCATTCCTTACAGGTTAACCTGGCGCTCTCAGAAGGGCTTCGCGTTACACCAGATTTAGTTCTTTCACTTTTACCTCCAGATGTGGGAAATGTTTCATTGACCAACTTGAAACGCATCGGAGATGCGAACTTGATGCGAGCATATACAATCTGCGACCTTTTGACTTCGTTCGCCCCGGTCGTCCGACGAAGATTCCAACATCTAGTTCTCTTTTTTTCCTGCGGCTGCGTTTAGCTTGGCCTTGATGATCGCTATCACAGGCACGCCAAACGGATTGAATCCTTGATCTCGATGATTCGTTCTACATCAAATAGTGATCCGCGGAAGAGTCGCAGGATTGATAACATCAAACCGATATGCTCTGTAAGCGATCCTGTGACGTGAAATATACTTTTGGTTGGGTGACCAACTTTATGCATACAAGTGAAATTAGGTTTAAGTTATCCAAAGGACGCCTCCCGTGGTCCACGCATGAGGAAGACTTGGAGAATGGAAGATACATGATCGCCAACTGGCCGAAAGGGATTGTTCGGGACCGAGTCAAGGGTATCTACAGGACGGCACGGGTGAACCTGCGGGTCATGGCGCTCTGAGGGCGCTACACGGCGACAGCTCGGAGGGCGAGACAGGTGCGACGCGCACAGTCCGCTAGCAGACAACGTATCTGCGGGCAGAGCGTGCTCATGGACACGCTGGGCGGGTTTGCGTTGGAGGGAATGGCGAGGCAATGGGTGCGAGGGTAAGACGGGGGAGGTTAAGATGGGGTGAGTGCGCGGCGCGTCGACGGCGACAGCAAGACGAATTACACCATGAGGGGCGCGCGCATGAGCATACTAGGCCGGATGGCGCAAGAGTAGTAAGGCCCGCGGTGAGGACGAAACTGGCGGAGGGCAGCGCGACATAGCGAGGCAATGGCAAGACGAGCAAGCTTGGAGAGTGAGGGCGCAGTGCGCGCGCACGAGTACGGGCTCGCCGGCAGACGGCGTGTCTGCTCACAGGTCGCACTCACAAGCACGTTGGGTGAGACGGGGTGGGGTGACGGCGACAACGGGTGGGTGGGGGCGCGATCAAGCACGGGCCCGGTAACAAACAGAGGCAGGTCGTGCTCGTGAGCACGTTGGGCGAGACGCGAGGCGAGGGGACGAGATGGGGCTGACTCAGAGATAACCCGGACCGCTAGAGAGCGATGACATCACTCTGTGGCAGGACGCAATGCTTCATGAGTATTTGTAAATGCTTCCCGCGAACACGATGGTCTTCCCCGTTCAGCAAGCCACTCCATTTATTCCTGGCGCTTCTATACCATGCTGTACTGCAACGCGGACACCCACCCGCATGATCTGGGCCCCACATTCAGTACCGACATTTCTGGTTCAATCACATGCCTGTGACGGTAATGGACTGGAAACGAGGGTCACTGCGGAGGCGAGCACCGACTGTCTGCATGGATCGTGTGAGGAACCAGGGAGCTGGCATCGCAATATTGTGGCTGTGTGAATGGCGTGAGCGCAGTGCTATTCTTGATGTGGCCGTGGGCCGTGGGTGCTCATGCACTGGTACGCAGGTTCCGCGTACACGATCAGATCGTCTTCTGTTCAAAGGTTCGGCGTGTTGGTGGGTCGGTCCTACTGACTGCAGAGAGTCTTCGTCAACCACTGATCCGGCGGCCTCCTTGAGCTGTCACCAACGGCTGCCAATCAGCGGACTGGCCGGTGGTCCTGACTGGTCCTGACCATCGACCACTGACGGTTTCACTGATGGAGTTTACATGCTCATGCCGCGCGTGCGAGCGGTTCGATGGATTTCTATCACAAGCCTTGCAGCATCAAACGGTCTTCCGGATTGGTGTTCTCGTAGACCATTTCAACAGGGGCTACGCCCTCACTTTTGATTGAAGGCTATTGGTTGGCATGATTGCCGATAGACAAACGTCCAATCTTCAGCCCTGGCGGACATTGTACGCTCTGCTCGCAAGCCCAGGGGCTGCATAGTCCGATCATCGGTCCCCGATCCAAGTACGAATCTTCATTGTTTCTTGCGCACATGTGACTTCCTTCAAAGGAATGATGCTACCAAGCAATGGACGATAGCGGAAAATGGAGATCTCTGTCTGTGAAGAGTGGACAGTGGTCACGCTCCTCGATGACCAGGCGCCTGTGTTAATGCAAGGTCCGGATGTCCTCATTGAGGTAGGTGACTTCTACACCCGAACGAAGTTGGCCTTGGGGCCCCACGTCCTACCGACGTCCCGATATTACCGTGGGGGACAACACCGTAAGGCTGCTTCCGTTGGGCACTTGACGTGTTGTGTCAAGCGTTCCGATACTCTGGGAACTTTTAGATGTATGTTCTGGACCTGGTGAGACACCTGAAACCCTGCAGAGTGGCATCATAAAGCGCAGCCTCTCTATGAGGCGCTGCCCGCCTGTGCCACAGCGACCGCCGTGGACCCTTGTCCATTTCCGGAGGATACTTGTTTGCGTTGCCCATCATACCAGCCGCGTGTACTCTTGGCGTTCCACTGACAGGACGCAATGATGGCCTCACAATCGCACCGTGTACTATGCTGACCATGGTCTGAGCGAAAACTTGCCAACAGTCATCGGTCTGGCGACGCACTACGTTTTTCCATTACTCATTCATGACCATCAGGTCTATGCGGGAACAATTCTGCAGTTCAAACGGTACCCTTCTTGTTGGGTTCCGGTAAGAGGTTGAGCAGATGCAATGATGTCGAGTGTGCACGTGTTTTTTTCGGAAATTCCTTCGCATGGTCAACTTGCATGAAATCGACAGTGAGCACAGGAAGCACTCATATAAATTGACCCGAGGTCTGTGGCGCACGGCCCCATTGATAATGATCGTTGCCGGTGCATGAGCAGACTCGTGATCCGAACATGGGGCAACGCTTCCTTTCGACCAAACGCAGCCAATCACGACAGTCGATAATATTGTCTGAATGAATCCTTTGGAATAAGTTCGTTTTATCTCCGCAAAATGACTCCTCGACCATACAGCCCCGGGGCTGATGATCCTCGTTAGTTGGCATGTAAGACACGTTGAGGGGGCGGGCGAAGGGCGGACCGTCGTCTCCATGGCTTGCGTCCCCCCCGACAGGGGTGGGTGGTTACTGCATTCTTTGTCGATGCCATTCCCCCACCAGCTCATCTTTGCTTAGCGGGGAGCACAGACGACAACCGTGCCGAGCTCTGTTCACATGGCGAACCAATGCGATTGTAATGTTCTCAAATTACTCGTGGCACGCGGCAACACACATGAACGGAAGCACTAGTACAACGACGCATGCGATGTCCGCCAGTGCGCCAGTGATCTCCCCTAGAAATAGCGAGTTAGCAGCGGAATGATGCAACGGGACGGAAAACGACGTACCTGGGGTACCAGCTATTGGCACTCTCAAGCGAACGAGGGCGGCCCTCCTGGGTGCTTCTTCTTCATGTGCGCTCGCAGGGAATCGATGCGAGAGAAAGATTTGTCGCAGTTATGGCAGCGAAATGAGAGGCGGAGGTGGGTCGCGATGTGGCGACGGAACGCATGTCGTCGATACTCGTTGTTACAGGGTCCTTGGCACGACCACCAGCGACACACCAGCTTTCGGTGCGCGGGGCCTTGCACGTCGTGCGCATCATTCAAGTGCGTGACCAATGCATCGAACGTGTCGAAACATTTGCCACATGGTAGAGCGCCGTCGAGCCATGCGCATTGGTGAACATGGCCTCTACCCGTCAGAGAAGCTCTGCAACATTACCTTAGCAGTCTCAGATGAAAGAACAAAAGCGGTGACCGTACTGAGTAGGAGGGATATGCTGTGCTATCGTATGATTCAGGGGGTGTGCGGAGGCCAATTCTGGCTATAGCATGTGGAAATGAGTTTGGACAGGGAAAAAGTGGAACCTCCGGGCCCACATGAGTGCCATGCACAATGTAGGGATAATAGTAGCCCCCCGGATGTGCTAGCGAGAGGTGTTGGTGCATGAGTCTGCACGAGCCTTGTCGGTAATTTGAGGTTGAACACGGGGATTCTGCTCACCGAGGCGCAGTGAACATGAATGAAAAAACGATGGGAGGACGGATGGACAACTTGTGCATTAAATGGATTGTGAGCCTTCCGGATATACCACAGTTGGCCGGGGCGCTACCAAGGGCATTTTTCAGCAAGACTATGCCTGTTCCTTGCTGGACGGGTGAGATCAAGAAGATTTTGAAAATGCGACCCAAAACAGTAGCTCCACCAAGATTCTGTAATTGCAGACACGCAGCATACATCTGCGCGGAAATGGACCTTGCCAGAGGGCGGCCGTTTTCCAGTGTCCGAGAACAGAAGCACCACAATGCTGTAGTCAGAGTTGGGCCTCGCAGATTGCTGGGACAATAACCAATGTAAATGAGATCCTGATTACCAAAGCACACCACAGTTACCTGGCATGAGTCGAAGATGGTTACCAAATGTATTGTAGGAGGGAGGGCCGAACACTCACCGACATGCAACAGAATGATGCCAAGAGAGAACAGGCAGTCAGGAAGGGTGCTTACAGATCCTTGCGCCCATACCATACCCTCAAACCACCGAGACGAGCGTCAATAAATCACGGTTCAGCTTCGTTGTATCATGGCTTCTGGCAAGTGGGTGCACTGCGCCCTCACTTATGTCTAAGTAACGGAAACATGTGCCACTTTCTTCTCTACAGACCGCCAGCATTTCTGTTCTCTGCATGAGAAAGGAAAGAACGGAAGAGGGTAACATTAACCGCACCCCGCTGGAGAACTGTTGTTTTTCAAACTGCTGTAAGCACCTTTGACTCAACCACCGAAACTTGCTCGTTCTTGAATCAATGATGTCTGTGGCGTCTTCTTGTTTTTCCAGCAGTGAGAAGATCGGGGAGATTGTGCCAAATCAGCAGAGTCACGGCATCAGGTCCTTATTGGGCTTAGACCCAAGAGGTGTACTGACTCTGTACAGAGTACAGCTCAGTAATCGTTCAAACACTGTCGAAGAGGAGCAGTGAGTATGATTGGTTTAGAAGGGTGCCTGTAAAAGTTACTTAGAAGCAGTCGTTCGATGATGCACTTGACTAGTCCTCTATTCGGATAGACTTGAGTTCCAGGGGATCTCAGGGAGTGAACTTGTCTGACTGCAGTGTGAGATGATTGTCCCATCAACATCGACAAGAAAGGGCCCATCTGTCTTGTGCATAATGCTGGCGACGCGAATATACGACAGCAGGAGCGATACACTCGCCCTTGGCCTTACAGCTAGCACTTGCAGCCGTCTGGAGGATCAAGGTGTTTGCGTTTGTTTATACTAGTCCACCAGGAACCCGAGCCTGAGGTGGGTGTGAATGGTTCCAACTCCATCTAACAAACACCCGGGCCACTGGCTATTGAAGGGGAATGGTACCGGTAGCTGGTGGTTCTGTCCTTTGTGGCAGTTGCCTAGCTCGAAGCAGTGGTCGAATTGAACGTCTGTGCTAATGGTCCATCACGGGTGTATGGTCAAAGTCTATGGAGTAAGTTGTGCTTTTGTGTTGGGTATGCCACGGGTCAAGCTCACGTACAATCCGGTTGCCCTGGGGCTCATCCTCTGGTATCCTCCCTCCCTGGGTGGACCTGGCCCACACGAATGTCCCAGACTCATGTTCTCTCATCGAATGCAGAGGTCTCCCATGGACAAGGAGTCCCAGCAAACACATCTGGTCCATGTGGTCATAAGTGGTTATCGCGATAATGGGTTCGTCCTCCCCAGATTTGTGTTTCCCTCTCCACCGCCTGTCTAATCACTGCCCTTCCAGTCAAACACGTGTCCACCACAGCGTTCCTCAGCTCTCTCATCCCCGTCAAGAGATTCCACGGACATACTGCGATTATGACAGGCGAACACGCTTACCGGTTGATGGGACCCACTTTTGCACTTTGTTTCGGGCGCTTTCGTTACCCGGAGGCTGCCCTTCTCATACGACATGTTCTCCTCACAACGAAGCATACTGTTTTGTAGCCTGCGTCTCATCAAATGTGTGAGCTTACACCCTGATGTCCATGGTCGCATTGGATGGGCCCTCCACCACATTCGCACCCCATTTTGAGGGCAGACACACCCATTTGGTGGTGGCCTCTTGAAGTTTACCCTCCTTATTTGCACAAGATTTTTGATGTTGCCTGTGGTAGCTGGAAGTCTGATCCTGTTCATTTGCTTTTATGCATCTGGGTGTACTGGTGTTGAATTTGCTGCCTTCTGTTCTAGTGAGGAAGGAGGTGAGGTATGTTTGCAAGTCAATGAGTGCAGATATGGTGGATGATTCTGTGTTTGCAGTGGCATTCTTGAGGCAGATACTATGGCTGGTAAGGGATGCCACATCAATACAGGTAGCAAGTGTACTCTGAGTCTTCTGATGATGTTATGACATTGCAGTTGAGCCTGATGTAGGGTTGCCAAAGTTCAGTTCAGTTCAGGTTCAGCCCCCCCCTAGCCTGAACCTGAACCTGAACCTGTAGCAACCAAACTGAACTGAACCTGAACCTGAACCTGAACCTGATAGAACTAG
>JBBPLV010001118.1:0-11517 GCA_038089975.1 Boletellus ananiceps | reverse complement strand
ATATGAGCGGGTATCCTCGTCGTCGTGCCAGTCTTGGTTCAACGTTTCCCTGGCGCTCCGTTGGTCGTCAGCACACGCGTGTCTCCGTCTCGCGTGTCCACACTGACGGCAGCTCCAAAAGACGACGTACGTGGGATATGGCGAGTCGTGGGCGCCGGTGAGCGCGTGATTTTAGCTTCCGCTCTTTCCCCTTAGGACTGGGGGCGCGCGATTTTTGCGACATCACCTCATGTGATGATAGAACCGGACAGGAATCCGTACGTGCCGGTGGGGAGAGGGCCGTGTGTGGGGACGCAGTACGTGACTCCGTTCGTCCCGCTTCGACGGATACTTCCAGTCTGCAGACGGCGTGTAGCGTTGGACATGGGACTCGTTCCAGGAAAGAGCGCGTCATTGCAAAGATGCCATACGAGACGGGACCTTGTGATACAACACGCTGGATATACCGAACGGTCGAACCGGTTCAACATCGCCCCGCACGTCTCGCGATCCCAGGGGTGGAGCATCGGTGTTCTATGGTGCGCACGTTCCCAGGCATCTCCGTCCCCATTTGCCCACTGACGCAGACGTTTTCTCATGCTCCTTTCATGTCGACCTTCCAGTGTGGAACGTTCGCGAATGCTCGCGTACTTATTAACTCTCCCCTGACGGGCGAAATGCCCAAGCTCGGAAATACACGAGGAATTCCGAGAATAAGTACCTGTTTCGAGGATGTCGACTCCGCCGAACGCCGATCAAAGATTATCGACAAGATCCCCACGAGGATGCTATCAAACGTGATAGAACCATCTGGAAAGAGCGCAACTTGGTTCACGCACAATTTCGGCGGCGACGCGAAAGGCGTGTATCTTACAGCTTCTGTGTGGCGCGCGAAGCGCTCGTTGTAGACTTATCCACAACGTCGCACCGCACTGCGCCGCATGGGAGATCCCTTGGTGCCCTCCGAAGATGTAGTCGTGAAAGAACGCCACCTGCGGAGTCTCGCCACGGGCTTGTTGTCTGTGAGCTGATTTACCTACAAGTTCACTGATAGGACCGGTGATAAAGAGATCTATCGTGGCAAAAGGAACAACGCGATCGAGTCACGCGTTCTCATTCTAGTCCTGCCAGGGGACAATGGCTTGCATTGTGTGTGACGTGGTCGTTACCTTCAAGTCTCCAAGCAACCCTAATTCTTTATGACAAGTCTGACTGATGACGTCGGAGCGAGGCGTGCGAGAGTAGGATGCCTTGTTCTCAAAGTTTGAAAACAAAGGACTAGGGAAATTAATTGTACTCCACCGATGCTGCACGAGGAGCAGGCATGTCCGATAACGAGTTCAGTTCGAGCATCTGTATGCGCTCTTGAGAATGAGGCCCCTACAATACATCGAGAGAAGATTACGTATTGCGTTTGTAGTAGGACACGCGGCTACGTACAGGGCGTTGGCAAAAGGTGCCGAGTGCGTTTGTCTTGTTCGTACACAATGACCATGTCATTTCTCGTTCGAGTTGCCTGTCGGCTGTGCATGTTATAATCACGTATACATCCTATTCGCTTCGTTTGACGAGAGTGCCGATCATTTTTCGAAAGCGCGCCCGCAGTACACCGGACTGATATAGGATATATTGGACGCACTCTGGTGGACATTAGGCGGGGATGTTTCTCGAGTGTGTACTCGATGTTGGTGACATCTCGATTGGGGAATACCCTTGAATGGGATTACTGGCAAATGGCTTGTACAGCACGTTACCATGGCCTGCGAGATGAATGACCTGGATAAGCTCTTCGTTATTCAGGAGAAAGGAAACAACGCCGCAGCAATGAAGAGGAAACATGTGGGCTGGACAAAAAGACTCGTCTCCATACATGACCGGCACAACAAACGGTATGCACGAGATCCAACCGGCAGAATGTACGTGATTCCGGTGCTCGCTAGCTGAATATCATGGAGTCCAAGTTGCGAGACCAAAAGGGAAGAAAATGTCGTATACATTTGAGATCCGAGCGGGGAGGAGATGAAATGGGCCCAGCGAGGTTCGATTTCATTTTCTGTTCGCTTCGGCGCAGGCTATGCGCCGACTTGCACGTCTTGTCGACATTTGAACATCTGTGGACGCTCGCAGAAGTGGACCATATTGTGCTCGCTCGGGGTTCTGGAAGATGGTTCCCAAAGCGAATATCCGCGGACAAAGAGCGGGGGTCGTCAAAGCCTGAGCATGGTCTCTACGGCGGGTGCGTCAGAGTGAGCGACGACAAAGGAGAAACCATTTCAATAGGCCCGTCTCCACGCCGGACATTGGGAGCGAACGATCGAGCCCAAGGGCAGTTTGGTGTGGACTGAGCCCGAGCAAGTTCTGACTTGTCTGCAGCCGATTGAACGTACATACCTTTCAGGAATACAATGCATTGGTATCCAAGGTCGCTTGTCGTCAACCTGAAACATTCTGTGCACTGCCTCGCGTCTTCGATTAGAAAGACGGGGGGTCGTCGCGAGGTCCAATCTCTCGGGAGTTATTCAGTCACGACTCGGAGTCAATCCATATCCGTGAACGTCCACACTTTGGGCCCCACTCCTGCCACAGTGCGAGGTTCTTGTGCCTTGTACACTTCCTCCTCAGGCGGAACGGTTTTGGAGGATGGCCTGGGGGATGGGAAGCGTTTCTCTCTGGCCGTATCGTCCTTAGTACGTCACTCGAGGTCAGACCGAAGCTTTGCTACTATGCTACTATGCGACTGTGTGGCGCATCCAAGCCATGATTCACTTATCACGCCACTGTCGGCGCCCATGTCATATCTTGCGTAACGCCCCAACTGAAGGCGTCCAACGTTCAAGGTAAGCAAGAGGGTCCGCTACTCGAAATTTGATTGTATAGTTGCACGGTTGCACCGGAACTTTTGCGAGAAATTCATACTGAGTTTCCCGCGTTCTTCCCGGATGGCAAACATGTGATTCAGGTCTCCCTCGACGGGGCGAATTGCGAGCATCGGATGGTCGGACAGTGGGTTTGTTCATGGCGATGCCTGACGTATGCCTGTGCTATTTCGAAAGACGGACGATGGTTTGTCGCTGGGCGCGACGTCTGCGTGGCCATCTGGGACATGACAACTCGGACTGAAATGTGTCAGCACGATCGCGCACGGCTGAGTGGAAGGTGCTCCACATCGCCTCTTTGGCGATGTATCAACTGACTGTATGACAGAGCAGTATACTTTACGGCACTGGACATCTCTCCGGGCTCGTCGAGGGCCGCTGTCGGTGACAGCATTGGCTCAATCGTTCTATTGAAGATCCCTACTGGCGAGCAGCTTGCAGTTTACGAGTGTGAACGTGGACTATACCTTGACTCACTAGCGTTCTCACCCACGGGTGACCGCCTTGCCGTTGGTACGGCAGGAAAAATAACTGATGGCCATATCACTACACCTGCCACTCTGCACCTATGGGATATTTCCTCTGACAACCAGCTGGCCCGGCATCTGGAAGTCCCATTCGGTTCATTTGATAAAGAAGTGGCCTGGGACGGGCGTCTCAGCGTCGTCGATTGGTCGGACAGCGGACAACAGATCTTGGTTGGGTCTCACCAATCACTGGTTGTCTTTGATGTGTTGACCAAATCGGCGGAGCGCCAGGATATTCCCTCTTTTCGGATGCTCTCCAGCAATGGCCAATTCATCCTGTCTGCCGTCAGCCGTACCCAACCGTCGTTGGGTACATATTTATGGGATCCTGTGACGTTCACGGAAGCGGGCATCAACATTCCCCTTCATCTCCCGCTCGTTGTCTCACCTGATGGTGCACTCCTTGCAACGCACCGCTTGAACGATGGCTCAGACGGCTCAAATATTATTTTCATTTGGTCTATGTACTGACGCCTTCGATAGAACGTTACCGGTTTCAACGAGTTCCCTGTCGGTGATGAGCCACCGCTGTCCAATGATCACAAGGTACCATATCATTGGTTAACCCTTCTTGCCACTTTCAAGAGTATTGCAGGAACATGCTTGAGAACGTGCGTGCCTTGACCTTGTGGCCGTACCCGACCCAGCATACTTTCATGAGGCTGGCTACATTACTCTGTTACTCGTGGTTTCGTGCCCACGTTCGGAAATCAAAGACCGCCCTGGCTTTCTCCCTTGGCGATCTGTCCCGCAGTTTCAACGTTGGGGCTCTATAGCACAAGGTGGGAATGGGACTGCGATCCTCGGAGGAGAAACCATGCATACGCTCGAGAAGCACCGGTTGTGACTGCGATAACGAGCGATAAGGCATTCGTGTGCGTCGATGCTCGTCCGGTACGACTCAAAACAGGGCGATCGAAGGGTTCGGGCGCAGTTATGCGCCCATGAAGAACGTCCGTAGCGATGAGTTCGGACTGGGTACTTTGACGCCTCTACCTCTCTCTTCCTGCCACGAGAAAGCGTGGGGGTGGGGATAGGTGACGGCGCCCTGTGCTGACGGCCCCCAGTGTTTGGTCTCACAGACGGGTCGCCGGGACCCACTGAAAAGCGGTCTAGGGTTGTGCACTGTGACCCGACTCGGCGAGGGCTTCGCATCTGTTGCAGCATAGCCTTCGGATCACCCACCCGCGACCGCGGCCGTGCTTGTGATACGTATTTAGAGCGGTGCCAGCGTCGAGCGCGATTCCGAAGCGGGTCGAATCCAGGATGTCCTGTTGGAGTGGGAGCACAACGCTCTTCTTGCCAACTCCGAGTCGGAGCCCCCCGGGATCTGTCACTGCCTTTGGGGGTCTATGGAAACCAAACCTCTTGGAACCAGTATATCCTCTCTCGCGAGGGTCGATCCGCGATCAGCAGACCCGCCGTCCCCTTCAAGTTTGGTCTGGGGCAGGTCGAGCCGTGGTTCGACCGCTGACTGTCCATGGGCGCGCGACGCTACACGGTTCGTGCTGGTGTTGATCTGCAGACGGACTGCGGACTAACTGCTGGCTGATGCCCAGACCGTGCGTGGGCTCTTCCTGCAAGACGATCCCGAATCTCAAGAAGACGACGTACGTGCCCTCGCCTGGGTTACGCGAGCGTGGAACTTGATCACTAACCAGATCTGTCTATCGCGACACCGCAGGCCGTGCGCTTTGTTTGAATCGTTGTTTGTAGAACAGAGATCTCAATCTTTTCTTTGTCGTTTTAGATACCCCCTCGTTTCGGGCTCAAGGACGATGGTGACGATCGCTGGGTGAAATTCAGAGGGGAGATTGGCAGACTGAATGCGAGTGCGCCATCGGGGACGCAGTACAAGGTCGTCTTTCTCGGGCGGCACGGAAGAGGATACCGTGCGTACCTGACCTCGACTGACGTTCGTTTGGTCTCACCGCTGGTGATCCTGCTCTCGTCAGACAACGTGGCGATGGACAAGTACACTACAGAGGCACGTCGAGGGCCACCACGCTCTGTGGTGTTTGATCGCGTTCGGATCCGAGTAAAACTGATGCGATTCGACCTCGGTTCTTTTCCAGGAATGGACAAGGCAAGCTTTTGATTCGGGTGGCCCGTTTCCGTCTCCTGTTTTGATCGCTACATCAGCTGGGCGAGACTGAACGGCGACGGAGAGCTTGTGTGGGGTCGTGAGTGGTGCCTCACGGACGTCTCACGTCCAGCGCTTTTACCAGGCCCTCGATTACAGCTGATCCGGAGCTCACCGAGGTGGGCATAGAGCAAGCGCGGGACGCCAACCGGGCGTGGCGGGCGGAACGCGCGCACGACGTGCCTCTTCCGGAGAAGCTGTACTCTAGCCCGATGCGCCGCGCGATCAAGACGAACCAGATCACGTTCGAGGGGCTCCTCGAGCCGGGTCTCAGGACCACCATCGTGGAGGTGGGTCCGCCCTTTGCCAGGGTCCGACCGAGGTCAGGGGATTGACCTCCCCTTTGTTGTAACCTCCCCAGAACATCCGCGAAAAGAACTCCGTGTCCACGTGCGACAAGAGACGGAAAAAATCGGAGATCGCAAACGACTTTCCCGACTATCCGTTCGAGGAAGGGTTCACTGAAGAGGACGAGACGTGGGACCCGGAGATCCGAGAAACGCCCGACAAACTTGACGACCGTGCCAGGAAGGTCCTGGACATGATATTTGGCGACAAGGAACAATGTGCGTCTGGAGCGTTCTCTTTTTTTAACCATCGTCGCATCGTGGCGCGACGGAGCTGACAGTCTGATCTAGTCATTTCAGTCACGTCGCACCACGCATTTATCGACGCTTTTCTGCGCGTCTGCGAACACCGCCCCTGGGCTCTCCCGACTGGAGGCGAGCGTTTTTGAGTGCCCAGATGCGAAGAACTACTGATTGATGTGCTAGGAGTGATACCGATCGTCCTGACAGCTGAATGCTAGCGATTATTGCTAAGCTAAAAACTGGATAGTATGTTACAGGTGCCATGTATCAATAGAATTACATCGAGAAGATGCTGTCCCAGCGTTTGATCCGCAGACCACCGAGCTGGCCCTGACACTACTTGCCATACGTCCCGCTGAACTTGAACTCTCCGCTGTCTGACCAACGAACGTTGACATGTGAGCCAGTTATGTATAGGTAGCTGTGCCTGTCGGTGACTAGCATCAGAAATAGCACGAAAGCTAACTTGGTGGGGACTGACCTCGCAGAGCCTTCGATCCTGCCGAGCAAGCGAGTGAAGTCGGCGACGGCGATCTTGTGCATCTTGAACTTTGGGGGACCGTCCAACCCAAGGAGGGTCCCGAAGACGAGTGGGTCAGTGCACACGCCGTCGTAGGCCCACTTGGCAGAGCCACTCTTGCACGAGGGCTTCCACTACAGATCGCCGTCCCAGCGACGCGTGTTCAGACACGATGGTGTCCAAATGCGGAAGTGACCTCACCGCCATCTGCTTCCTGATGCCACTGTTGGCGGCCTTGCGAAGTTTCTCGACGGCCGCCTCGAGTTCCTCTGGCGACATCGTCTTTGGCGCCGGGCCAGCTTGTGGGGAAGACTGCAGATCCGCTTCGAGATTCCTCGCGTACCGCGCGAGCTGGACAAACTGGCGCCGGATGGCATCGGCGTCGTTCAAGATTGGGTACGTCTCTGGCTTGGCAAGGATCGCCTTGACGAGCGACTGTGCGTCGCGATGGGAGGCGGCGCGGGCCCTCTTGGAGGTGGACGGGCCGTCGTCGTCGCTGTCGTCGTCGGCGTCGGTCGCCTTGCGTTTCCTGGCCACCATCGTGTTTGTGTGTGAGAAATGTGGGTGGCAGTATAATAGCGTGACAGAGCGCGTCGTCACGGGTCACGGGTCCAGACGATGTCCCTGCGTAGCGAGGTAATGTTGTGTCATGTGCCATGTACAGCCGTGTTACAGGGTGGGACAGGATCCACCAGAGAGGGCCGCTATCTGGGGATGGGGGAGACAAGTCTACTTGACGTCGCCAGGATTAAAGGGGAAGTATGATCGTCGCGCTACTCACCACAGCAGAGGGTGGACCGAGAACACTGCGACCCGGGTTCATTCCATTATCGTGCTCATCATTCCTTGGGACGTCCATCAATCGCGGACTGTACCGAGCACGAGGAGTGGAGGGAGAACGAGATCAACGTGCTGGTCTGATGGCCACATACAGTTCCGCGGCGGATAGCACCAAACCCCGCTTCGGTCGGAGTGTTCTATCCGAGTGCGGGTCGCCAACGTGCTCGACAAGTTGACGACGACAACGGAGTTGCGACGACCCTCTGCGAAACGAAGAGCCGTGTTACATCGGAACCCGGCGTGTCAGCGTCTGGGAGGCTACTTGCACGAACCCGAGAGCACTGCCTGTTCGTTACAGTCCGATCCGGATGGCGGTCCAGGACAGCCTCGCGCAGTTCAGGCTGAGAAAGTGTTGTAGGGCGAATCCCAGATCAGTGAATCCCTCGTCTCGCGGGGCCTAGGGACCATGCCAACAAGGCTGAACAATTACCACAGAAGTCGACCACAGGATGGAACAAGCGCTGCTGCATTCTATACAGGATCTGGTCTTGTGCGACCAAATGTGGCAACTCTACCGAGCGCGCTACGGGTGTCGCATTGTCCACGGTGTGCTCGTTCCACACAGCGCACGGCGGCGACGGGCGCGACAATACCCGCCAAGGCGATGATGGGCCCTCAATGCCTCTCGTTCATCATTTCACATCAATCACGCTGCCAATTCTATGTTTTAGTGGCGCGGGAAATGCTGCCAGGTAAGGAAATACCCTCTGCCCTACCCTGTGCCCGAACCCTTTGCCCAGCTCTGAATTTAATTTTCCATTTATTTTGGCAGCTTGCTCCTCTATCAGCAACCATCATCTTCCCCACCCTTCTTCGTCCCGTGCGTGTCCTTTGTTCTCGCCGTCCTCGAACACAGCGAGCTCACCGTGTTCCCCGTTCCCAGCCGCACATCTCAGCCATCTCCTTCACTATTCACAGTGAGTCCATCAGCGCGTCGCCGACGCGTCAATGTCGCGTCTAACCGTTCCAAACATCTCGCTCACCACGCCCCCGGTCGTAGATGCCTGAATCTCGCGAAGACTCTGTCTACCTTGCCAAGCTCGCTGAGCAGGCCGAGCGTTACGAGGGCAAGTCATTCCTTTCTTATATTGGTCACGTGCTGTATGTTGATCGCGTGCCATAGAAATGGTGGAGAACATGAAGCGTGTCGCCTCCTCCGACCAGGAACTCACCGTCGAGGAACGTAACCTCTTGTCCGTTGCATACAAGAATGTCATTGGTGCCCGCCGTGCATCGTGGCGTATTGTCTCCTCTATCGAGCAGAAGGAGGAATCCAAGGGCAACGAGGTCCAAGTTGCAATGATCAAGGGCTACAGAGAGAAGATCGAGAGCGAGCTCGCCAAGATCTGCGAAGATATTCTCGATGTCCTTGATAAGCATCTCATTCCCTCGGCTGCTTCTGGCGAGTCAAAGGTATTCTACCACAAGATGTATGCTGCCTCTCGTCTTGCTCTCGGCAGATTTAACCCATTCTTGCAGGATGGGTGACTACCACCGTTACCTCGCCGAGTTTGCAACCGGTGACAAGCGCAAGGACAGCGCCGACAAGTCTCTTGGCGCCTACAAGGATGCCTCCGAAGTTGCCGTCACTGAACTTCCGCCAACGCACCCAATTCGTCTTGGTCTCGCGTTGAACTTCTCCGTGTTCTACTACGAGATCCTCAACAGCCCCGACCGTGCATGCCATCTTGCCAAGCAGGCATTCGATGATGCCATTGCCGAGCTTGATACGCTTTCAGAGGAGAGCTACAAGGACTCGACACTCATTATGCAACTACTACGGGACAACTTAACCCTCTGGACATCGGACATGCAAGATGCTGGTATGTCGACATTTGGTGTCTGCAAGTGATTTTCTCAGCCATTCTACAGATAAACTAGACTCGAAAGACGAGGGTGACAACCAGGGAGATGACTGAGGATATTTCCTACATTTGTCGTCTCGTACTTGCACCCAGGGCTCTAGGACACAATCGTTGCAGACTGGTATCCGTCGGGTGTTTCTATCATCACATTATTTGCATCGTCTCCATCGTCGCATCTTTCCCTCTTTTCATGTTCTTTTATTATGCCGTAGTACGCTGCGGTGACCCGTTCTCTGGTGTCATAGAGGCGAATGGAAGAAGTTTGAAACGGCATTTTTGTGCGTGTGATGCCAGAGAGATTCAATAAAGCGAGTCACGCGCACTCTACCATGTTCAGATATGCGCCGACCCTCCTTGGTCTCCTCTCCCTGTCCATAGTGTACATTCTTTTTCGTGCTGCAGCAGACATTCCACACCTATTATCTCCCCAAGGATGCCGAATGTCATGGATGTCGCCATCCTACCTCCTCCAGTCGGAATTCAACACCTCTTGGACACCACTCGCCCGCAGATATTCGCTCTTGCTGTACCGTGAGGTTGGATGGGAACCCAACCAGGTACTGTCCCGTGTCGGCAGAGTGAGTTCGAGTGCGCTAGTAACTGACAAGTTGGAGTAGGCGATGGGTTCTCCTGTCCTGTTCATACCAGGGAATGCGGGATCATCGCACCAGGTGCGCTCAATAGCGTCGTCTGCCGCTCGACAATATTTCTCGTCGCCTTTCGTCGTCTCAGAGGTATTCACGGGACGAGGGGCGAAACCCGTCGATTTCTACGCCGGTACGTGCCACTTGCCGGTGCCGCCTGATTGTGTCCCAACGCCACGCCATTGCAGTGGAGTTCAACGAGGATCTCTCCGCATTTCATGGGCCCACTCTCGATTCTCAGATTGCCTATACGCGCGCGGCAGTTGACTATGTCCTCTCCCGCTACCCGCCGAATACCCAGGTCATCGTCATGGGACATTCTATGGGCGGTATCGTAGGCACCGCTCTTCTCCCCTCCAAAGACATCAAAGCTCTCGTCACCATGTCTACCCCGCACACACTTCCCCCAGCCCGTTTCGACGCGCGAATCGAAGAGATATATAGTCGAAACAGAAAGGTCCTGCACGAGGACGAGACGCCCATTCTTTCCATTTGCGGAGGAGCGACGGATATGATGATACCCTCCGAGTCGTGTATTCTGCCAGGGGACGCGACAAAGGGGAGTGTCTATCGACGGACGGTGTTCACGTCTGCGCTCGAAGGCGCATGGACCGGGGTTGGACACCGTGAGATGGTGTGGTGCCATCAGGTGCGGTGGCGCGTCGCTCGGGTTGCGCTTGAGCTTGGACTCACGCGAACAGTCGAGGAACGTGCGCGCGTGCTGGATCGGTGGCTGAGAGACGGGCATATACTACCCCCGAACGGCGGCGCCGTCCGGGATGCGAGCCTCGCGCAGGGGGAATACGAGACGCTCTCCGAGGATTTGCAGCTCGTTCTCCATCGTCCCCTTGGGAAGCGGACATACCTTTTGCCGATACCGGGTGCCGAGGGCAAAGGCGGCGATCGGACGTTTGTCCTGTACGTGTCGCAGGGAAGCGTCTCGGGCGTGTCACCGCACCATGCTTCGCATCTGCGCATGTCCGTTCACGTCTGTGCGGAACGTTTCGTGAACGAGACCGTGCTGTGCGGCTCCCTCGCACCGGATTCGCTTCAACTCCTCCCAGCTCCGATTCCTGGCAAGCCCTTTCCGGTCCCGGACGAAGGGACGGACGAGAGCGAGGGTATCGCCTTTTTCGAGGCCGAGATTCCACGTGGTGCAGGAGACTGGGTTGGAGTTACCGTCGACGCTGGTGATGATGGTCGTGGTTGGGTTGCGGGAGCGTTTGGCCGGGCACGCGGTGTCGAAAGCGAGGTCGGCTTTTGGGGTGGGTGGATGATCACTTTTTTTTTTCCGAGAGCCTGACGGGAGACCTTGAGCAGATTTATTTTTTGGTAGTGCCAAGATATCGCTACCCCTGGCCGACAGTATAGGGTCACGGACGCACGTTCGTCTTCCGCACCTTCCAGCCACTGCGTTGTTGGCATATCGACTCGTACCAGAAACGGAGGAGCATACGTCATGTGCAGGTATGTACCCCGTAGACAGCCCTCGAGGACGGTCGCTGATGTATGATTTAAGCACCTTTGTTTTCT
>JBBPLV010001117.1:0-11525 GCA_038089975.1 Boletellus ananiceps | reverse complement strand
CATATGCGTTGCTGTAGCACTGTTGCGGCCCTAGACGACTGATTGCTGACCAGACACGCTCTCGGAGTAGGACAACCACCGTGTTTATATACCTTTACAGTGACAAGTAAAGAATCCAAGTTATTGATCCCGGGAGTGGCCTATCTCTGGCAGAAGGGGAGTCACGTTGACTGATGAATGACTAGGAGTAGTGGCCGGTGAGGCTGTGCTCTGGCCAAGACTGATCGTGTCAGCCACCTCTTTCCGATCGAACATCGAACACCCGGCAGTGTAACGGGCCGGCGGTGCTTTAGTCAACACTACCATATAACGGACCATGTGGCCTCACATCATCCCTTCCTTCCTTGCCGCCATCGAGAACATCCGTTTCCTCGGCATCCTCAGCAAGTCTATCTCGGACATTCACAAGATCTCTCATCTCCATGGGCCACTCCTCGTCGCAGCCGAGTGCTGAATCGCGGTTCCACGCTGAGAATCTCAACTTCTCGAAGCCGCAACCCGCAGGTGCTGACGACGCATGGCCGCCCGCGACCAATTCGGCCTCACCACCTCCATACGCGAGTGTCGTTACCCAGGAAATGAATAAGCCCACGCGCTCACCCTCCGCGGGCTCTTCCAGAACCCCTCAGAGTATGACATTGCCCCCTGGTTCCCGTCGCACCCGCGTATTTATGATTCATCCAGCTTTCGCGAGCCCTGATCGCCTTCAGGACGTTGCCTATCTGCAGGCACCGATGCGCCGAGAGTCCAAGGAAAATGCGCTGGACATGCTCCGCGCGTACGACACGGTGATCATCGTGGACGACTCGGGGTCCATGTCGCAGGATCGTCGCTGGGAACAGGTGCGTATGACGACGGCTGCCCCCTTTTGCTCCGTGTGGCACCTTGACCGAGAAATATCTCAAGGCTTGCGAGGCGTTGAGCGAGCTGGCTCAGATAGCGGCCACGTACGACAAGGACGGGATAGACATCCACTTTCTCAATCACCACAGACATGGCAGGAACATCAAGGCAAGCGATTTGGTACTTGGATTCGATCATGCCTTGGTGACCTGACTTTGTTTGAAGGATCCTAGGACGGTCCGCCGGCTATTTGGGGAGGTGCGACCGCAGGGGCTCACGCCCATCGCTAACAAGCTCGACGTTCTGGTCGGAGACTATGTCGAGAGACTCGAGAGAGCCTCACGGAAGAAGAGGAGAGGGGATGGGTCCGCCCTCAAACAAATCAAGCCTGTCAGCTTTATTGTCATCACCGACGGTGCACCGAGTACGTCTTTTTCTTTCTCCCGCGTTCCCCCGTCCCTTTGTTGCGAGTCTCAACACCGTCTTTGAAGCCGACGAACCGACGGATTCCATTGTTTCGCTGGCACGAAGGCTGGACCGTGGGAATTACCCACTTGCGCAGGTGAGCGACGCTGCACCATGCGTGGCGAGGTTGTGTCGACTGATGCTCTGGGCGTTGTTGCTGCAAGGTCGGGATCCAGTTCGTGCAGATAGGAAACGACGCTAGCGCGACGGAATTTCTGAAGCAATTGGATGACGATCTGAGCGGTACCTATGATGTGCGAGTGAGTTGTTTTTGCCATCTGCGTGTTGGCCAGTGACACTGATCGTCATTGCGCGCGTGCTAGGACATCGTGGATACGACACCGTTTCTTGGGGTGGAATTGACGGCCGAGATGCTGATCAAGATCCTCTTGGGTGGCATCAACCGCCGCGTTGACCGACGTGGGGGCAAGGCAGTGATGAACGTGTAGCCCCATTGTTGTCACGATATCTCTTTCGTTTCTTGCCAGTATGTATTTTGTGCGCTCGCGCTTGTAGCCCTGATTTTTTAAATGTTTTTGTAACCTCCAAGGATAACGTACATCCCTATTACAGTAATCCTCAGCGTATTGCATATTATACAAATGCACGAGGCAGCCCGAGGTCAGACACATGACGCTCAGTCCCGGAGTCACGAAAAACGGTCCGCAGCAGTGTCAAACTTGCTTGTGAGTCCACAGCTTAGTAGCAGGATCCGTCCATTGGATGAGTCACGTGGGCGGAAGGAGCAACACCACGGCGATCAAACGCCAGATTCGCAGAAAACAAGGGGACCCTCATGTCCGTCCGGGCTAACGCCGAATCCTCATGAGAACAAGGGGTGCCTACGTGCGACATGTCCCGCTCCTGGAAACCGAACGAGATGATTTGTGCAAGAGAGATCAGACTGTACGCGGTTTACAACGTGATGATCGAGTGAGGACTGGGAAGCTGCAACAGATGGAATAAAAGCCCTTTATTCCTTCCACGGATATTCAAACTTGGGCTGGTCTTTGCGCCTCCAAAGCTTTCTCCTGAAACAGAGCCGTGAGCGGTCGTTGGGGTGGAAAGCAACGCAATACCCACTTTTTCTTGGTTGTAAGGTGTTCGGCGAATACCTCCATGCAATACTTGGTTTTGAATTCTCGAATGAACCGAGGATCCCTAGTGCATGAGGGATAGGAGACAGCACGTTGGCAGATGCGTGAGACCTTACCAGAGCTCGCTGGCTATGCCCAAGTCCTTGCAACATCGCATGAGAGCGTTGCTCTTGCACGCCTCGGCAGCGGTAGGGATACCGGAAGGATCGAAATACTCGTTTTCACCTCTGGCGATGGCTACGAGTCTGCAAAAACGGCTCGTGAGTGAGTGAAGTTGTCGGATATCAAAGCATCCCACCGCCCTTGGCAGACGAGCGCATACTCCCTGCTAACGATCCTGGGACCCACGTTCGTCTCCGTCCTAGGGGCCAGTCCCCAGGCACCGGGTCCAAAGGCCCTGTTCAAGATACGCCTATATTTTATTTCTGGGAGGTAGATGAGCCCATCTGTAACGAAAGACGGTCAGGGGAAGTATGGCAGACGAACAGAGGGGCCCACCGGGTTTTATCTCGATGTCCATTTCGTCGAGGGGCGCGAGGAGAATGTCCGCAGTCTCCTTCGGGAACGCTTCTACGGACAAGCCATAATAGCTCTTTGACCAGTCGTTGGCTCCAAAGTCACCTCCCGGAACGAAATCGCCCGGGAAAGCGTTTTGAGAGATGTGCGCAGAGGCAGGCTCTGCAGCGAGGGCGTTCCCTGGCACCTCTGTTTCGGCTGGCTCGCTGACTCCGGCCGTGTCTGCTACTGCTTCGGAGATGTCGTCCTGGGTTACTTCGCTCGCTGGTGCTTTTGCTACGCGCGTACGAGTGGGGGTAGAACGAGCGGGGGTGCGCGTCGACGCGACATAGGTTCTGTGGTGCGAAACGCCCGCGCGCAAAAAACGACGCGCGGTGAGCGACAGTGTCGCGCTCCTGGCAAGCATGGTGTTGGCAAAGGCGGATAGCACCGCCACCTCATCGGCCATGTACACGCCCGTCTCCGCCAGCGCTATCCGCCCTCACTCGAGCCTGCGCCCGTCGTCGAGCCTGTCCCAACGACCCCCCTCGAGCCTGTCTGTGGCTCGGCCAGCGTCGAGCGCCTCGTCGCTGAGGCCACAGTCACGCATCTCGACGCGTCCAGGCTCGCGCCTGTCGCGACCCGCCACACGACAGAGCTCGCGTCTCCTGCCGCTCTGCCAGTCGCTCGTGACGCAAGTCACCGGATTGTCGCCCGAGACCGACGATGAACACTTTCGCGCCGCCGTGGATCTCGTGTCTAAAAACGTCGAGTTTGCAGTCAAGGCTGGCGCGAGCGCCGACATGGCTGCCATGGACAGGCACTTTGGAGGGTACTGTTCCCAGTCGATCGTCTCCCCAGTCGTCTTGGCGTCTAAAGGTTCCCGCGTTTGGTGATCTAGTCGCGTTCTCAAGGCGAGCGTCAACGCGCACGACGGCCTGGCGGATGCGCTGCGGGAATCGTATCGCAAGGTGAAGGAACAAGCGAAAGAGCTGACGGATCTCGACGCGCATATTAAAGTGAGGACGATGACTATTGCCCGATCGATCGCGGGTGCTGACATCGCGCTAGCTGTCACACCTCCCAGACCACCTCCAGCTGCTCGTATGCGTCTTTGAGTCCGGATCGGATCGCCGTGTCCTAAAGTTTCTGCACAGATCTCGTTATCGGCTGCTCCTAGCGATGCAACGCATGCCTTTGCAGAAGCATACCAGGATGCCCAGCCATCTCAACTACCGGCACCAGTAACATGGAAAGACATTCTTGCAGAAGAACCGTTTGAAGGACAACACTGGGAGGGTGCATATGGCCTACCAGCCGGTAGCACGGTCGAGGGATGGGAAACTCGAAGTGGTGGAAGCACGCCGTCCCTCTCACCTTGGGATGAAGATGGCTCTCGGGACAGTGATGGCTCGCCGTCTTCTTTGGAAGACTTGCCTCTACCTACCGCTGAGATGCCCGTGGAATCTAATTCCAATCGCGCCCACTACCCTCAGAATCACCTTGAGTTGATCGGGCGGCTCAAGGCACACCAGTACTGGAGAGATGACTGGAAAACGGATGTGGATGTTTCGCGGCCGTTTGATATAGGTGATCCGTCAACTCTGGGTACGTATTTCTACCTTCATCTTCATCTCTTTATTTTATGCTCGCTAGCACCGGCAACGCTCCGTATTCTTGGAGAGACAGCGACATTGGCACTTGTTGGTCCGGAGCGAGAGGTGCGCCGAGAATACATTCCTGAGACCCTATGCCAAACATGGTACATCTAGAAATATATTCAAGAACGTGATGCGGTGCGCGAAGTATTGATGAGTCTTCAAGGTCGGAAGAATCTCATGATCTACACTACTCCGGACACTTTCTCTTCCGTGGTGTGTCCAACCCTTGCTGAAAAGGTTGCATCAACCGACGAAATACTAGCCTTCTCCTACAGCGCCGCGCCTGCTGCACTTTACATTGTCAGCCCAGTCGTCGATCCTCAGTGCTTTTGCCCAGGTGACGACTACTGTATGTCATCTCCGAAAGTTTGTTGTTGCCATCTTCGATGGCGTTTCCGCCGTCAAGGAAGCTACGCCAAGTGGATCAGCGCGCTTGTTCACTCACAACGTCCGCTCGAGAACGATAGAAGCCTTTGCGGACGCCGTCGACGCACAAATCCGGATGTTCGACCAGTGGTGCGCCAAGAAAGAAGAGGCCATTTGTTGTGCACTCGCCGGGCGCGGTGATCCACTCGTCGTCAGCCTGCTGAATCTAGAAAAAGACGTCCGAGACACGTTTTCATGCACCTTTGACGTCGTCTTGGACATCCTACACCGATTCGTCAGATATATTTGTCAGTCCCGTGACAGGCTTGACCATGCCGTTTGGAACGTGCCTGATATGCCCACCCAACTCCCATCCGCGGTTGTTTCGGCGCTTCTGCTCGATCTCTTGCTACAGGCTGTGGAGGAACAACGATCCATGGGCAACGTCTTGGCTTCTGACTCACTTGTGACTGTCTTTGTAAAGACGTCAGAACCGATATGGGGCATGATCGGGAAATGGCTCAAGGATGGAATTCCCGCCCGAAGTCTGTGGGATTCCCTCGATGACTTCCAAGCTCTCGACGAGGAGTTTTTCATCGAGGACAACGAACTCCCTCTAACGGACCCTGATCTCTGGGCGGATGGTTATGTCCTCCGAAGTCCCGTGGTTTTGGAGGACGGGAAAACAAAACAGCCCGCCGTTCCTGCTTTCCTGGGGCCGGCGGTTGATCGGGTCTTGGGCGCCGGCAAGGCTGTCGGACTGCTACGAATAATGGGCATCTATTTCTTTTCTGAAAATGCTCAGGAGGAGCATCCCCTCCTTGTCTCGAGGACCTTTGCACAGCTGATCGGGTCCAGTGCGGCGAGCTTGAGAGACTCGGAGTCGTTGTCACATGCAGTATTGGAGGAGCTCTCTGGTTATTGTCTCGCTGTTGGCCTACGGCTGACACGGGTCCTCGTCGAGGACTGTGAGCTATCTCGCCACCTTGCAGCTGTCCAAGGGTTGTACTTGATGACAAGAGGAGACGTGATCAGCAACTTTACTGACGTTATATTCGCCAAGGTTGGCGCTCTTTGATCGTGTTTCGTTCCATTGATTCGATGCTATTTAGATGGACAATCAACAAGCATGGAACGACTTTCATTTCCTGAACAGCGCCTTTAGGGATGTCGTCGAGGCAACAGATTCGAATTGGGTCGATACATCCCTCGTTCGATTCTCCTGCAGGGGTGTCAAGGCCAATACGACGTCTGATACCGTCAAGGTGATCGATGGGCTGCTCGTCGAATATGCGCTGCCGTTCCCTTTAACGTATGTATTCACTCCAAGGGTCCTACAAAGTTATCGTTCTCTCTTCGTCTTTCTGCTCCAAGTGAGGAGGGCAAAGTGCGTTCTGGAAAGGATTTTACTTCGCGGGTCCGTGAGGAACCTTGGGCTGAGGTCTGAGCTCAAAGTGTTCTACGCGATGCGCGGGAAACTCTCGTGGTTTGTCAAGTGAGTGAACGGCGTTGACAATGTGATCATGGCATATCGATGGTAAACTGCAGTGCCTTGTTCAATTTCTTGACAATGAACGTATGTTCTCGTACTCTGGTTCAGCGGCGTATGGGGTTTAACCCTTGTTGCCACTCATTCAGATCATCCACGTTCAAGTGCTCAAGTTCGAGTCCGCGTTCAAAGAAGCCAAGTCCCTCGATGAGATGATCAAGCTTCATAATGACCAGTGCGTTTCCTCTAAAGTGCCATGACGTCTGTACGCCACTCATCGATGCCCAGTCTCGAAACGCTGCTGAGTAGATGCTTCCTCGACTCGACCGTACGTCTGCGTTGCTTCCTCCCTTTCGTTG
Source organism: Boletellus ananiceps (assembly GCA_038089975.1). NCBI lineage: Eukaryota > Fungi > Basidiomycota > Agaricomycetes > Boletales > Boletaceae > Boletellus > Boletellus ananiceps. Next base: position 4,750 of record JBBPLV010001117.1, on the reverse strand, counting down.
TACTCTTATACTCGCCCTTTCTTGCTCTCGTTTGTTGGGGGAGCTAGGCGTCCTCTCTTTTGAAAGCGATATTGAGCGTCTTGGACATGTGTCTCCACTTTCGGACGTTCTTTACCACTTTTGCTGGGGACACGACGCACGACATCTCCCGTCTGTCGATCAGTATACGACGGCATCGGAGTCGTCGACAACGACGACAGCGCAGGGACGTCATTGGGTTTGCAGTCCCCCTACCCACCGATGCCGAAGACGATTCGGACTCGGACTCGGACTCGGACGGAGACAAGGACAAGGACGTTGACCGTGGTGAGGGTGCTGGGGCAGCGTCGTTTATGGCCGCATCGTCATCCTACGCCGAAGAGGACTTTTCGACGCGGTTGGAGAGGATGGCTGGGGAGCTGGATGGGCTGGTGAGGTACGTGCGGCGAGGGGCGGAGGGTTTGGCGAGGGGTGCGTCAGACGTTGGGTCTTCGTTTGGCGCGCTCGCGTTCACGCTCGAGGATTGGGATTCGTAAGTCGGAGCGCGTGTCGTTTGAGAAGCGATCCACCGCGTTGCGAGCAATTCCAGGAAACACGCTTTTGTTTGAACAGCTGTCTATAGATTAGTAGCTCCACATAATGCACCACCGGCTCCCGCCACTTACTACGCACCCGCGGTGATTGAAGTTGTGTCGCTCGTCCCCCCACACTTGCATGGCTTGGACCGGTATTCTCCGTGATATGTTTCAAATCTGTCGGGGCTAGAGCGAGGTTCAAGTCCACCGGCAACTATCACGTATCATCACCCAGTGACTGTTTGATAGTGCAGTGTTCTCATGTCATACCAGCGGGCACGCTGGATGTCAGTCGTCGCTCCCTGTCACCAGGACGCGGTTTCGCAGTGCGTTTTACTCGACGGTGACCGTGGCCAAAGATAGGCAAGTATACTTACATGTAGGCTCTTGCCATAACCGCGACTCACCCTCGGTCCAAGAGCGAACGCGTTGAATCTCCTCGTTACAGACCGCAACGGTACAAATGGGGCTCAGTTCGTGAAACGACACTGTCAAGGCCACCTGTTTGTCGAGCTGTCCTGGAAGGTCTCGCCTGAGACGCCGCTGTCTCGCTAAAGGTTTGATCCTACACCGGCTTATCCTGGACAAGCGCCGAAATACTTATAGCAAATGGAACTGTCGGAGTGCATGCAAAATCTGTGCCAAAGGGCCCCACCCTGAACGCTCGAACAGCCAGAACTTCCGATCTCCATCCAGAGGGTCATCAACAATGATCGACACAGTGTCCAGTGACGATGACGAAAAGTCCTTCAAGAAGGACGGGCCACGATGTGTAAAGGCGGACGTCGAGACCGCATCAAACCTACCCTCTGATGATGCCTCCGATATTGTCCTCCACAGCGAACGTGAAATCGCAACCCACGTCATCTCCGTTGACGATGATCCTTCTCTCAATCCGTGGACCTTCCGCGCCTGGTTCCTCGGTCTTGGTCTATCTGCCTTTGGCGGCTCCTTGGGTACGTTCGTCTTCTTTGCCCTTTTGCCCTTCTTCCTCTTATATGAGCAGCCGAGATCTACTACTTCAAACCGGTAAGCATTTGTGATCTTCACGTTCACTCCGTTTATCTCTCCTCACGATTCGTCACCAGCAAACCGTGGCGGTGTCACTGATGTTCCTCGCCGTCATCAGCTACGTTCTTGGGTTTGCCATGGAAATATTTATCCCTCGCCGCGGTTTATTCCGCATCCTCAATCCCGTAAGTTCCGATGGCACTGTATCTCCTCTGTCTCACCCCTCTCTAGCATTCTTTCAACAAAAAAGAGAATGCATTCATCGTCATTATGGCCAGCGCGGCAGCAAACTCGGCGCTGGCGACAGAGGTTCTTGCCGTGCAGCGCCTGTACTACAACATCACCCCCAACGCTGTGACATCCATATTCCTGTTATTTTCTAGTCAGCTCCTCGGTTACGGAATCGGGGGCGTACTGAGATGCAAGTTTTCTTTTCTCCCCTCTGATCTGGTGATACGTGGGCTGATAGATTTAACGAGAAGCGACTCTACTTTACCCCTCAAAGATGCTTTATCCTACTGTACTTCCACTCGTTTCAATGTTCGATGCATTCTTCCATGACGGAGAGAATGCTCGCCGCGGACTCAAGGTCTTTTACGTCGTTTTCGGAGTGTATGTCTCGATCCTCTGATTTTGATTGGATGCTCACGTGCGAATCGAAAGTATCTTTATTTGGGAACTCTTCCCAGAGTGGATATTCCCCCTTCTCACTGGCTTGTCGATTGCCTGCCTGGCAGCGCCGAACAACGCGGTCGTCTCCCGGGTGTTTGGCGGAAGTAATGGTAATGAAGGGCTCGGTCTTCTCTCCATCTGCTTCGACTGGCAGGTTCGTCTTCATACAGGACAAACGATGCGTTATCATCGCTGACGCCCTAGTCCGTAGTACATTTCCGGTGGTGCTAACCCCATGGCGGTCCCGTTGAAGGCCCAGGTAGGTTCAGGTAGACTACTAATACCTGTGATTGACAAAACAAAAAGCTTTCCGCCTTCATCGGGTACATATTGTGCATGTACGTGTGGAATGAATATTCTGCTGATGCATGCTGATCAGTGCGTCTTTCAGGGTGGTTTTCGCTGGCGTCTATTACACCAATGTTTGGCAATCTCGAAGATTTCCTTTTGTATGTATTGCCATATTTCACCGCAGGACGTTTGTCGAGTTCGATTTACAGCTTTCTCAACTTTTGTTCAATGAAGATGGGAGCTTATTCAATCAGTCGCTAATCTTGAATTCTCAGTACGAAGTCGATCCTGCCCTCCTCGCAGAACAGGGATTGCCATACTATGCCGGAACCTGGATCGTGACCATCATCACCGGAAACTTGGCATTTACATCAACCTTCACCCACTTACTCCTCTGGAACCGCCATGACCTACGCCTCGCATGGAGCTGGATGGCTCCGTCTAACCTTCGCAAGTGGTGGCAAGAATTTAGGTGGAGAGACATCAACTGGAAGTTTTGGAACGACAATGGCGTGCGAGAGCAGCCCGGCAGAGGCGAGGACATTGATCCACACTATGCTCAAATGCTCAAGGTGAGCAATAAACCTTTCGTGATTGTAGAAATGAGTATTGAATGAATCTACGTCCAAGTATCCGGATGTCCCGAACAGCTGGTACTATGTCACATTCCTGGTTTCATTCGCGGTTGCTCTGGTGGTGATCTACAAGAGCGACTCCACACTACCCTGGTGGAGCCTCGTTGTAGCCGTGTTCCTTGCAACCATATCCATCACCTTCTTTGGTGCATTGAATGCCATCACGGGGATTGGTACTTCGATTGGCGAGTTTCCTGTTCCTAATCAACGTCACCCGAGCCAGCTAAGTTTATGGACAGGTCCTTTTGTTCAGATGATCGCTGCATACATGCATCCTGGCAGGCCGATGGCCAACATGTACTTTGTTTTGTACAGTTACAGTGCGTGCACTTGCATCTACACGCGACACACGGTTCCGATGGCCTCGTTTATAGACTCTTCTTTTCAAGCTCTTCTGCTGCTTCGTGATCTCAAGATTGGCCAATGTAGATCTTCCTAGCAGCCCTACCAGTGACATATGCTGACACACCTTGCCAGATGCCAAGCTTCCTCCTCGTGCTTCGTTCACTGCACAGATTGTCGGCACCCTCCTTGGTGCCATCCTGAACTACTGTAAGAGAGACGGGCCCTTGTTCCAGCTGGTTCTCATAAGTGCCATCAGTCCTGATGAACTCTATCATCGACAATCAGCATGAGGTCCTGCTTTCTGTCCAAGGAACGAATATCTGGTCCGGCCAGCAACCTCAGCAGTACAATTCCCAAGCTATCGCATGGGGCGGCCTCAGTCACCAGTTGTTCTCTGTTGGGATGAGGTACCAATGGGTCTCATTGTCGTTCCTAATCGGGCTAGTCGTGCCTGTGCCGTTCTGGCTAATCCATCGCTACTGGCCCAAGCTACGTGCTGACTATCTCTACACACCTATTATCTGGTATGCATTCAGCTTCCGCTCGAGAAAGGCTCGACCTCCTCATCTTGCCTCGTTCAGTGGGTTCATCGGATGCCTCTGTGTGGGGATCAACTCCTCGAACACGATCGGCTTGATGGTTGCGTTTGTCTCACAGTGGTGGATCCGAACGCGCTACCCTCGCTGGTTCCGGACATACAACTACCTCGTAGCCGCAGGTGCGTCCCCTGTTTTCTATGTTTTCTTGTGTGCGTCAGAAGTCGGTCGTTGAACCAAACTTGACAGCCCTCGATGGCGGTGCGCAGGTGATGGTGTTTTTACTGTCGTTTGCGGTGCAAGGTGCGGCGGGGACTGCACATCCCTTCCCAGAGTGGTGGGGTGCCAACCAAGGTGGAAATTACGACCGTTGCCTGTATCTAGCCTAGAAATTCTGTCAGGGTTATCTTGGGATTGTGTTCATACTAGTTAACGTCAACTCCAACTTGCCTGAAAAGGACAAGTCATTCCGAGCCGTTCGTCATGATCACTCCGAGTCTCGTTCGTTGGACGGGATCTGTCCTGCGTCGCACACGCCTTGAGCACCGTCCGCGTTTTCTCTCAACGATACACGATGGACAACACGACGAAGAGACGTCTTTTGGAAGCTATAGCGTCATCCTTCCAGAGGAACCTTTTGTGTGGGGCGTGTCGCACATGACGCCTCGCACCGTCCCACCCAGCATCAGGCGGCCTATGTACGCGA
>JBBPLV010001116.1:0-11544 GCA_038089975.1 Boletellus ananiceps | reverse complement strand
AGAAGCGAATCGTGTTTGTGCACATCGGAATTTGACCTCTTTCAATGATCAGTGAGCATCTCTTCTCACATGCACATTCGTGTACTCAGCCTATTTCTTTCAGGCGTGCTTTCCGTTCGGTCTTGTACTATATCCTCCTTTTGGTGCCTGGTTGAAGATGTGCCTTTGGAGCAACGAATCGTGTCGCAGCGCGGGCCTTTTCTTCGACGTAGTCTTGCTCTTGTACAACACAAGGGTTATCTCATAATATCCATGTGCTTCCTTCCTAGCTTGCGCGTGGTGTTCTATTTCAGTGGCCTGGTAATGCATCCAACTAGGTCACACGGAAAGGAGCCAAAGGACAAGCGGGTGTGCCAAAGGGCAAGCTATGTATCCAGAAGTCGAGACCGTGATGCAACGAGCCCTGAGTTCCATCCAAGCGCGCGACAAACCATACAATGCATGGAACCTAGCCATACAGTGCAACCAGGTACGGCGGGAGGATATACCTTGGACGTGAACGAGGGAGTAGGCCAAACAGTTAACATTCCTTATCAGGCAGCCGTAAGGTATCTAAAGCCGACGCCATTGTAATGACGTAGGAAAAATTTGCCACAAGCCAACGAGCTTCTTGGACAGGCACTGCGCAAGTGGAGTCAAAGCACAGGCCGCGTATAGGCAGGTCCACCAAGAACAGTCAGCCGCAGACAGCGGATCGTCCATTCAAATAACGCGCTAGTCCTCTACGACCACCACCATCTTGGGCCACCCCCAATCTTCTCCCTCTTCTTTCTTTTGTACGAAGCTCATCACGATACGACGATGGACACTAGCAATGTTGCAGAACCGCGCACGAACGGGGTACGAGTGACCACATGTTCACTGACTGTGGCATCGACGCGTCCTAACTTACCTTTGTATCAGCGAGGCGTGACTTCAGTTCGTCGCAGACCCTTTCCAAGTGCAGACACTCACTCTTGTACTGCGATCCAACCCTCAAGTCCCTCCGAGTCCGACTCAGAGGATTCAGAGGACGAGGAATCAACCAACGAATCTCGACCGTGTATATGCTTGCGCTGCCTCGGACAGGTGCTTGGGTCCCAAAGCCTAGCAGGCGATCTCGCAGGCCACTTGTTTGGCCATTTGGTGTCCACCGAGTTGGCGAGAGATATTTTGACCTCGCTCATCACCGACGGTATCGTGCAGGTTTTCAAATCGTTGCCTCCTCGCGACGGACTCGTACCCGAAGTCCTCTTCGATCCACAATCAGAGGGTGTTCGAGATGCCGTTCAACGGGCGTACGAAGATGCCGTGGCGCACGACTGCGTTCGCTTATCTCAGGAGGGTAATACAACGGAGGAACGTTCGTCCCTGGCTGACCAAGAGAACACGGAGTATCTTTCCTTAATGAGATCACCGATTGTGCTCTCGCAGTCGTGGCGTCCTAACGTACAACAAAGTCGGAAGTGCGGCATCGCCTGGCGGCTCCCAAAGGTCGCGCTGTTCCACTGGCATTCGGACTGGACGAGGAAATTTTTCGACTCGACTTTTTCTTGTTGCCCGTTGAAGCATTTTCCGGCAAGGGATTCGAGACAGTCGACAAAAGATATTTCAACTTTACCGCAATGCGTCTGGTCGGTGCGTTGGACAAGGACTATCCCAGGGACGGCTTCTTACAGATGTGACAATATGCGGAAGGTTTGAAAACCGCGCAGTCGTGGATGTACTACGTTCTAGGGATGACAATCTCGCGGAACTTGGTGGTCTTCTCGCGATGCGACGTTAGCGGCTGGGAGCATCTTCCCTTGGTGCTTTGGGATGGCCGCGGTTCTATTGAACTCATCCGGATTTTGCTTGGCCTTGCACTAGCAAATGGCGTTAATCTTGGCCAGAACCCTTTTATCGTATTGGCATCTCGAACATTCAAGAGTCAACTCAACACTGGTGATCTGGATTCTGCCTCGTCTAGCCAGGTACCTGCCACTGCGGATTCGGACGACGAGGCTGCTAGCTCGGATGATACGGCATCCGTGACTTCGTTTCACAGTGCTTCAACGGATCCTCGCAAGAAGTCAGTCGAGAAGAGGCATCATTCCGAGTTTGGGGAAGAGAACAACGATGATGAAGATCTGCAAGCAAAGAAACACAAGATTGTCGAAACCAACGACAGCGCAGAGCCATCCATTCCCTCCCTGGAGGATGAACCCATGGGTGGCATCCAGTGATACTTGTCACTTCAAGCCTCGATTCCGAGATTGTACCTTAATTGTAGACCATGTGATGTATTGAGTATGAAAGATTGTATGCAAATACAGTCAACTCCCTCTTAACACATACCCCTTGGGATTAGGGAGTATGGGTTACCAGGGAGGCCATGTAGTGATATGGCTTATGTGAGGTATATGTTAAGAGGGAGTCGACTGTATTCGCGTTACGAAAATTCAACCATTCGCACCGATCTAACGGCCGGGTTGTTTCTCGGTCTGATCATGAGTCGGCTGAGGCTATGTAGTCCGGACCTGGCAGGGTCACCTCCGCACGGGAATGGTCCAAAGAAAATGGGGAAAGAACGAGTTCATCCATCTGCCTCGTACCTAGTGTACAGTCTAGAATCACCCCATGCAGCACAGATATCAAGTAACACCTACTCGCTCATCCGGGCGATTGCACAACTGCGGTGGCCACTGGCCAGAATGGCGTTGCAGTGTTGAAGTACAATGCTTCAACAAGCTGACAAGTACACACATTTCTTCTTTGCCTCGTCCCGTCACCCTTGAAACATGACCAAGCTACATTTGAAGCGAACACCGGCAGAAGAACATGAACGAACTCTACGTAAGGCATACAAAGCAGCCCGAAAGGCGGAGAAACGAAGACACTCCTCCGACGACCCCACAGCGGAAGGTTCGAGTAGCCGAAAACAGAAGAAGAAACGAGCCCACTCGGACGACGATCAGCACAGCCCACCGCCCGCTTCGTCTCACAAACCAGACTACGACGCCATCAGAGCCGAGCTGGAGGAGATGCGTTTCAGGGAAAAGATGTGGGGCGCCTTTGAAGACGACGAACGCCTGGCGGGGATCGACGCGCGGTTCAGCGATGATTATGCTCACGTTCCGGACAGGTGGAGCCGTAATGAGCGTGACCTGGCGAATCCACAGTATATGGACGACGACGAGTACGCCGAGTGGGTCAGGGAAGGCATGTGGAAGTGAGTGATGTGCTTCGCATTCATGGTTGGAGTCGACGTCAACAATGGATCATGCTCAGGAAAAAGCACGCGCGAGAGTACGAAGAGCAGGCGAAACGGGATGCCGCAAAGGCTGCTCGGAGAGCCCACGAAAGGGAAATCAAAGCGGAGACGTCCCGTCTCGAGAGGCTTGCACTCGATCGGGAGGAAAGGCGAAGAAAAGAGAGGCAGAGACAACGAGAGGAGGAATACAGACAGCAATACGAACAACGATGGAAGGCGCTCTTGGACCCTCTAGTGCGGGACCATGAGCCATTGACGTTTCGGGATATCCCTTGGCCCTTCTTCCTACCGTGGCTTGCGGAGGGGAAGGTCTCAGACACCGTTTCCTTCCGTGTGGAGGATATTACCCCAGAAGCCATTTCCACCTTCCTACAGCCTGACATCGAGGACTTGGCTACCCCCGTTGACAACGCCGGCGGTCCGAGGCGAAATAGGGAAAAGCTCAAGGAAACATTGTTACGATTTCATCCAGACAAATTTGAAGGCCGCTTCATGAATCGTGTCGTAGCAGCTGATATAGAGAGCGTCAGGGAGGCCGTAGGGCAGGTCACCAGAGCTATAAATACACTCATGGGCGGCAAGTCGTGATAATGTTTCTATCTGGTGAGAGGGGTTGTGCAGGAACCTTAGTATCTCATCCCAACCCCTAGATGAGGATGCGTTAACAGGCAGTTTTGGTTGAAGTAGACTGCAGCAGCCACCCAGAATGTGGCAAGATGGCTAGGATCCCCAGAAGCACATGCTAGCCACTGGTCATTCAATTAGTTTGCAGCGCAAGAGGGATGCTGGATGACTATGCCACAGTCGTTTGGTGCGCGTTATCTTCAAGTCGTGCTCCAATAGGCTTACATCTACTACTCGAGCATTCTGTGGAGCTGGTGTTTCCATAGGGCCCCAATTATCATAACTTTTCAATAGCCATACAACGCGTTCCGTATTCCTTCGAAGGAACTCGGCTAGAAGATTCGTCAAGCATCTGCAGACCGGTCTAACAACGTAACGTTTTGACGACACCTTTTGCACGATTCTTGAGCAACGATTGGTTCACCTGTGACCAAATGAATGGAGTTGCCGACAGATGACCTACTATACCCTTTTATACTGTCTGCGCAGAGGTCTGCGCAGACTTTTCTTGCAGCCGATGAGCTATGAAGGCAGGCGTTGGCGCGGGATACACCTTCCACCATTCCCGCATTCAAGAATTGGTGGGGCAGTTGGCTGCAGCACTGCTGCGACTGTATTCTTTTCCTCCATCTACGTGATGGTTGTATACCCTGAAAATACCGTATATGCAAAGAGGTCAGCCCAGGACCACCCATATCACTTCTCGACCGCCACCGGACGGCCTCGCGTCCGAGGAGGCCGTCCTGGCACGTTATGTTATCACGTCAATATCTTATATAGGGTGCTTCCATTTCACCTTGTGTTTTATCAATGTGTTTTGCAGGTCCTCAAATATGACGGAGTGAGCGACTGTGCGGTCGAGTCGTTCGAATTCTCCTGTTCCGTCAAGCAAAAGCGTCCGAGTCACTTGCAATCTAAACATGTTTGTTGTCCGCTTATCGTTTGGCAACCGACTGTGACACTAAGATTGTAGGTTGTGGTATAAGGTCCCGATGACAGTCATCTGATGCTGTTTTTATGCTCCCTCCCATCTTTGATCCTGTCGGAGAAGACCGCTTGTTCAACATGTTCGCAAGTTTGGGAGCCGACGATCACTTTACGGTATTTGACGCTCATACATGTCGAGCGCTGGTGGTGCTCACGTATTTGAACGTGGCTCAGCGCTCAGAGCTCCTCGGACGGACTCGTTATGGCGAGGGGCTTCCACAGACTAAGAGGAGTTCTTTGTAATCCATCCCGGATCTACTCTCCCTCCCACCACTACCGCGGTCGCCGACCTCGATGACATCAGAATGGTCTTCGTGGACATGCCCTCTCATTCGCCCGTAGGCGAGGCTTGCGACGACTTCTACGGTCTCCCCTCCAACCCCATCTCCATCTTCCACACAGGACCCGCCTGGCTGCTGCCTACTGGGCCCCGGGCCCAGCGCATCCCGAAGGAGGCTAGACCCGTCTGCGACCATGCGATCGCACCCGTGTGGCACTAGTTAGACACGCAGATCTACAAACACTTCGACTCCATTGATCTTAAGCGGACAAGCATTGACCCCGTCCGCTTTGCCGAAGCCGGAGGGGAACTTCCCAGTCCCCTCTTCCTTTGGATGGGCATGATACCCGGGACTCTCCCGCGACGACGCTGAGGCCACGGCCGTGCGCTGCAAGCAGATTCTCGCCGATTTTGAGATCATGACCGTCGAAATCGCATTCTGCGAGTCCGTCTTCACGGACCGCAGCTCCTCGACCATGTCCTCTCCGTTCACCCAACAGCCGACGTACGCGGTCCATTTACTCCCGCTCTGGGTCTCCAGATCGCCTGCAAGGCTTTCCCTCACTTCGAAGACACTGGTTGTATCTATTTCCGCGAAAGCAGCAGCAGTGATCGAGTCCTCCTTACGGCCCGGCACATTGCTCTCCCGCCCAGCAAACATTCTAATGACCTCTACCACCGTAAGAATAACAGAATACCTCGTCTCGAGGTCGTCCACCTCGGTAGCAAGGCAAACCAGACCGCTCTCGAGGCCATCATGGACAAGATCGACGACGAGACTACCACGATCATTTGCCGTCTCTGAGCAGGGCCTCGTGATTGGGTGGGAGGTGCAGGATTGGACGTCCTTGTGTGTTTTCGAATACTCACAGTCGATGGTGATTGAGTCTGCGACATGGATATGAGGCACAACAAGTCAAGTCGATTGAGAACCATGGCACTCCTGGACAACTACCGCCAATGATCCGAGGTGTGCGCAGATAGCACTTCAGCTCATAAAGATTCATAGCGTCAAAGATATTGACGTCTCGGGGCCGGGGTGTCGGACTCAGTTAGATGTCGGGGACCGAGGTCTGTGAGAAGCCGAGGAAAATACATCCCGATGTGATCGTTCAAACATCCTGTGAGGAATTTGGGGTGGTACTGCGGGTGTCGAGTCGAACGTCGGACAGCGCAGCCGTTCGGGGGACGACGTCGACCCTCGCCGACTGACGGCCAGGGGGCACATGTGTTCCCTCCGGCAGGCGGCGTAACGGTGAGTTATCACCGCGGATCTGGGTCTTTTTGTCTGAAGGACTCGCGGCCTCATGCACATGGCTAGCATTATGGTTTCCACGGGGTTCGGGCCCCATCGGACGTTGCGTGCCGCGGGGACGGAAATGTAATACTGCAATATTGCTGTTGGGGGCCGGTGCACACCCTGGTATGTTAGATGGTATTGGGATGTTAGCCGTACCCGTCCTTCTGAACAGAATCCACCAACATCACTTTGCATGATTCCGCTACAGCCCTTAGTCTAGCCGTTTCTTCTTAAGGAAGCAGATCAATCCAACTAAGATTGCAAGGGTCTAGGATGACACAGTTGGGCGGACCGGGAGCCGAAGGCTCCCAGTGCTGAGTCTGTGTGCAAGGGAGGATACTCGGGCTGTCACACCCGCATGCTCGTCCGTCGGACGCCCCTCTCCAAAGATCAGGACCAGGCCACAGGACGACGAAGCCTGCGTACAGTACGAGCAGGGGCGGGAAAAGGGGAACGGCGGTTTTGAGGCTGCAAAAGTTCTCGTCAGGGGGACTACCGCTACCCCGACCGCCGCCCATCCGAGACTGTTTATGGTATCAGCTACCAGCTTCAACCGCTATCCAGGGAGTAGGCCAGAAGACCGCAGAGGGGCGATGCCATGCGGAAGGCGCGACCCCAGACGGAGCTGATTGCGCAGTGGGGAAAAGTGCGAGTGGGGGGTGGGAGGCTTCGCACCTGGCATGCGCCTGATAAGCAATCACCCACAGGCATTGTACCAGAGGGATGCCCTTTCGGGTCTCCCTCAACGGGAGTGTCCCCCGGAGTAACTTTTTGCGCTGCCATGCAGTACCCATGTCCAAAACATCCAATGAACCTGGGACCCTCCCTCGCCATCCGAGAATTCGACGTAGCGACACAGAACTGTAGAACTCGAAGTGCAGTCAGCGATTGTAACGTCGGATGTAAACGCACACTGCACAGGTTTTGCTTTCTAGACGCGACGGGAAACTCTCGAGGTGTTCTTTAGCGTTTACCTGCAAGTAGACGGTCGGCGGTTAGCCATATATCAATCCACGAGTTGGGAAGCGGACGCGACGTGCACAACATCCGGGGGTCGCCAACTTAAGTATTCATCTCCGCCTCAGGTACAGCGACTTTGGCGAGACGTACCGATCAATGACGGTTCTGACTTGGGGCCGGTGCATCGCCTTGTCGTTTGGTACTGTCTGCTGATGGCTGGGCGAGGGCATTAATCACCGCATTCAGGCTGTCCCAAGTTGAGCACTCGAACGTGGATGTTTCTGGTACCTCGCAACGACGACAAGGAAGGACAACAGTCTCCGCATCGAATTTTTGTTGTTCTGTTGTGTCGACTAAAAGGAACAACAAACTTTCCACGATCCTTTGACAGGCTGTACGTACCGCACGACTCGCCCGTCCTCCTCCGTCACGGACTGTAACTGTACCGACCCACCGACTCTCTTTTCCAGCCTCGACCCGTCTTAATATCCTTTTTCTATGGCCGACATTGGCGAAATCATCGACGAAAATGCATCAAGAGCGCTGGCGCCCGCCGCAGTCGGCTCCCAAGTAGCCCTCATGTCCGTCGTTTCTGTAGGTCGATTCCGTTTCAAAGCGTGTTTATATCACGTATCTGCTGTCTGCAGGTAGTCACAGTCTTGGCATTCAACATCCTCAGACCCAAGAACAAGGTATGCACAGAATTGCTACGTCTGCGACCTCACAGTTTCTTGATACCGATGCCACCCAGGTGATTTACGAACCAAAGGTCAAGTACCACGTTGGCGACAAGTCACCACCCCGGATATCAGACTCCCTCCTTGGATGGCTACCACCCCTTTATCGTACCAAAGAACCAGAGCTCGTCGACAAGATTGGTCTCGATGCTGTCACCTTCCTACGTTTCACCCGCATGATGCGGCTAATGTTCACCTGCGTCGCGTCGCTCGGGTGTTTTGTGCTCATACCCATCGACGTCGTATACAACCTTCGACACGTCTCATCTTCCGACCGCGACGTCCTCTCTATGCTCACCATCCGTGACGTTCAAGGCACTTACCTCTTTGCCCATGTTGCAATCTCATACATCATATCCGGCCTCGTCATGTACATCATCTGGGTGAATTGGAAACACATGTTACGCCTACGTCAGGAATGGTTCCGCTCACCAGAGTATCTCGAGTCCTTTTACGCGCGAACTCTCATGGTCACCAACGTCCCGAGGAGATACCAAACCGACGAAGGCATCCGAGCTATCTTTGAAAGCGTCCAGGTTCCATACCCCACGACGTCGGTCCATATCGGTCGCAAAGTCGGTCGTCTTCCGGAGCTTATTGATTACCACAACACGGCGGTGCGCGAGCTAGAGCAGGTTCTCGTCACGTACCTTAAAGGGGGACGGATCGCCAAGGAGCGTCCGACCATTCGCATTGGCGGTTTCCTTGGTATGGGCGGTACGAAGAAGGATGCTATCGACTTTTACACGTGCGTGGGCCTGAAGTCTTGTTTGTTAGGACGGATGCCGATCTCACGTGTTTCTAGCGCGAAACTTAAACGCACCGAGCGGACGATCGAGGATTATCGCCGGGAGATTGATAAACGCAAAGCAGAAAACTATGGTTTCGCGTCCATGGCTGCGGTTGCATATGCCCACATCGTAGCGCATCTCCTTCGCAGGAAACATCCAAAGGGGACCGACATTGCTTTGGCACCCAATCCCAAGGACATTGTGCGTTTTCGTTGCATGTTACCTCCTCTCCTTGCTTAGCGCATCACCTGTGATTTGCAGATCTGGGAAAATTTGAACAAGTCGACTGCAGAGGTAGTTCGGAACAAGTTGATCGGATTCTCATTGCTGGTGCTGGTTTGCTTTTTCAATACCATTCCGCTGTTCATCATCTCCGTTCTTGCCAACTTGTCCTCCGTGCGTTCCTGCCTTGTCTGGCTTGTGGACATCCTTTAACAAGTCTTTACAGATATCCCCCTATGTCGGCTTCTTGTCACGATGGTCCAAGGCTTCTCCGGGTTCCTTTGCGGTCGTTTCTGGTGTCTTGCCGCCCTCGGTCTCTGCACTCTTCGGCTTTTTCTTGCCCATCCTCATGCGAAAGCTCACTCGATTTCAAGGTGCACAGACGCGTAGCCGGTAAGGGGATGATATATGCTAATAAAAAAAGGAATTGACACCCAGAACGTTGCGTAGTCTCGATCGTGCCATTGTCGCTCAGTACTTTGCCTTTTTGGTGGTTTCGCAGTTGGTGGTCTTCACATTGATCGGTGTCCTTTTCGGTAAGTTGCCAGCAAATGACCCATTTTCCTTCCAGGTCTGAAAAAAAATCCAGTTGCTAGCGAACAGGTTGTCCATGAGATTGGTGAACATACTAGCTTTGAGGGGATCGTTGGCGGGTTGGCTTGTAAGAATATCTTCGCGAAAAGGGTTTTTTGGTTGATTGACGGCCACCTAATTCAGCGTTACCGGCCACCATAAACCAAACCTACATCAACCAAGCTTCGTACTGGCTCACATTTTTTCCGTGCGTTGAAAATGAAAGTGCAACGAAGGATACTGAGACGGTTCATGTAGCCTGCGCGGATTCCTCGTGATCTTTGACTTGGCTCAAATCGTAAACCTCGTCTGGACCTCGTTCAAGACCCAGTGAGCAGTCTTCAACGTCCGACCTGTGAAATATATTGATTGTCTGCCCGCTTAAGTGTGTTTGGCCGAACTCCTCGAGACATCCGTGAATGGACGCAGCCACCTGAATTCCAGTATGACATTTACTAGTAAGTCGGACTCCCGTGTCACCATCCTCGGTGCTCACAAGTCTCCTTCACACCAGTTCACACATTGTACGTCTCTCCAATTCTCTATGAAGGCACCCAGTTCATCATATGAATCGTGCAGCTCTTCATGGGTTGTGTTGCATTTGTCTTTGCGCCACTCGCACCGCTAATTTCGCTAGCCGCTGCTATCGTCTTTTGGCTTTCTTCCTGGGTATACAAGTATCAGTTAATGTTCGTGTTTGTCACGAAGGTGGAGACCGGGGGGGTAGGTATTTAAGCATTTACTGGAACCAGCCGCTCACTTACCGTCTTATCAGCGTTTGTGGAATGTGGTTGTCAACAGGTTGCTAGTGTCGGTGGCCCTTATGCAAATGCTGTTGATCCTCAGTAAGCATGGAATTCTTGGTTGTTCCCTCCCTGAACTCACGTGACGTTCAGCCATTGGTCTTCAATATACATTCAGGTCCTTCATGTGGATTACCACTGTCCCGCCGATCCTATTTGTGGTTGTCTTCAAGATCTGGCTGAGCAGGTCGTTTTATCAGAAGTATATATACTATATTCCCTCGGAGTCGGAACTGCGCGAAGCCAAGATTCACTCGTCTCAATCAGACGATTCTAGACACCGTCTCGAGAAGCGTTTCGGTCACCCCGCACTCCATGCCGAGTTGTTCGCACCAATGTTACATGCCAAGATGATGCCCCTCCTTGCTGATGTGTACAAAGGCAAGATTGGTAGCGACAAAACTCGGCTGGGCGAGTATAGTGGACAGAAGATGGACGCACAAGTTGTAGAAGGTGGCCTTCGAATTGCGGGTATCGAACAACGGGATCTGGAGTACGATCCGACGCTGTACGGCCGTGACAGAGGCGAGTTGGATTGGGATGTTCGCTCTATGGCCTCTACCGCCATCTTTGGGCACGGTCGCGGTGACAGCGCCTCGGTCTACCACCAAAAGACGCACTACTACGCGGGCTCGATTGCAGGGGGTCGTGCATCCCCTGCGCCATCCGCGTTTGATCGGTATGCGGCCAAGACCGCAATGAACCCTGCCAGCATGAGTGCCATCGAACTCTCGCGGCTCGGTTCAAGTGTCGACCATCTACCGCTCCTGAATGACTCCGGGTATAACCTCGGAGACATGGCCATTCAAGAACCCATGGCACCGCTCCCCAGATACGCGTCGCCAGAGCCGACATTACTCCCTCCGTCAAGACGCGCGTCCCCGGCACCTCCGTCACCATCGCGGTTTGCGCCTCGGGGATCCCTGCAATACCCCCCTCAAGCTGGAATACAACAGTCGCCGGTAGAGGGATACCGACAGGCGCCACTGCACCGACCGTATCCCTCGGGAGTGAGCTCGACGAACCATTCTTCGC
>JBBPLV010001115.1:0-11546 GCA_038089975.1 Boletellus ananiceps | reverse complement strand
CTTGCTTCACCACACCGCTCAACCGGACCATAGAGAAATTCACCATGGAATTTAGCTTCGAAGTCTCCTTCCGCCCACCTCCCCTTGAGAAGGTCTCGATACCCTCACACCCAATAGAAGCCCTCCTTGGAAACCCACTGTACCAGCCTTTCTTGCCCCGGGATTGGTACACTCTACTCCGTCAGTATGACCAAAACCAGGACTATGTCGTACTCCAAGCCTTGCACTTCAAGGAAAGGGCACTGCTGTCCAATTTTCAACATGAGTATGTTGACCTCATTGTCCAATGTCGCGTCCCAGTGGGACACCCTCAGGCATCACCACTATTTGGTATCCAGGTCTCGCAATCCATCACTAAGCACACACTGGCTCCCCGAATTTGGCTCTGGGGAGAGGCAGAAGACACCATTAGGGGCCTCAGACCTGATCCCAAGCTTCGACATACTTGTCTGCATCACCTCATCTGGGAAGTGGATCAAGCACCAACCCTCCAACAAGTCTCATACATCATTTACATCATCCACATGATCATCATGCATTACAAACTTTTTCAGAAATCATGTGATGCTTTTGAATGTATCTTGGTCAAAGTCTTTTTTTATACCTTCAATGAGGTCCCCCTTCTCCTCTGTCAGCAGCCCTGGTTCCTCACAAGACGATTGTACTTCCTGGGCATTGTACCAATAGGGGCAACAAGGGCCCAGGAGGTGGCTAGATGGGCTACACATCAATATCTGAACACGAGCAAGTTTTTTGGTGAGTAGTTCAATCAGTCATCTATGCAAATTTTACTCCTATTTTTGTAGATATTTAACTCAGAGTGAACAAGTGGCTGCACAATACACCATAAATCTGACTACAGTGATTAGAGACATGGAGGAGGGTCACATTGTAATAATGGGACTTTTTTTTTTTTTTTTTTTGAATGCCAAGGCAAGTTGTATGAGTAGGCCATCATCGCACAGTGACCCTGGCACATAGATTACTCATCCAATCTCTTGATCATGGCACTACTATGTAGGTACAAGCTCTAGGGTGTAGAATGGTACAGGTTGACCTCCATGCAAAGCCATGCTAACTTAGTGCACTTGCTGGGTTGCCTGGTGGGTATGTACAAATGAGGTTGAGTGACTACACATATGATGGGCTTGTGCTTGTGCCACTGGGCACTGGTCATCAGCTGTGATGGGTGACAGCAACTGGAAGGCATGAAGGTGGACAAGGTGGGTGTGATGATAGAGGGAAGGCAATAGCCATGGCTTGATGATGGGACAAGGTGGGGATGAGGGTGAGGACAGGCAGATGGAGAGGTGGGCAAGGCAACAAGGATGGGAGATGGGAATGGGGATGTGCACCCAATGGTAATGTAATGAGGACTAGAGATGATGGCAGATGTGGACATGGGCACATGGCAGAGCATGTCTGGGCAAGCACATGGAGTGGGTCCAGGACAACTGCAGATGTATGAGGATGGGCCTACCAGACATGCTGTCTGTTGACAAGCTCACACTCATGCATGTTGGGTACTGGTTGTCAACTGCACTTGGTGAGCAAGGGAGGGGGCACAGGAGTAGACAAGGTCAAGGGTGGGATGAGAGCATGTTGACAGGGTGCACAAGAAGGTGGAAGCATTAGCAATAAGTCACCATTACTGTGGCAACTGCATGGACTGTCAATAGATATAACAGACTGACAGTTGTCACAATAAAGTGACTGGGGAAAGACATGTCACTTATGTACACATACTATACCTCCTGTATACAGTCCATGCAAAGACCCAAAAGTTCACTTGCAGTCACACACAGTGAGGACAAAAATCAATCAATTCAGATGTGACAGCATGAAACAGGATAAAATGATAACACAAGGCCTAATATCTATAATCTAAGTGCTTGATCTGACCCCTTTCTAGTTGGATTGCATCTAATAAATCACACCATTTTGACCACCCACACTATCTAATCATGATGAGCAATAAGATATCAATATAGTCCTATGGCCCACTTTCACCACTCTACTTGGCCTTGCCGTTTCACCCCCTCACACTGTCCAATCAATCAGCAATCAAATCCTATGTATTTGAGCATGAAATGGCTCACCATTATCCAACTTAGCTTTGATATCAGAAAAGACCATAGTCATCACACATTTGTCATCCATGGCATTGTCCTTGCTGGTGGTTGAAACATCATGAGAGACTTGCCTAGAATGGATGGTAGTGTTGCAGTAAGCCTGAGCTCTATCAATATTGCACACAAATTTTTTATCTCCAATTTTCATGATTGATTGTGTGTACAACAAGGTCTTTGTGCTCCATCCAATCTCAGAGAAACTGGCTTCAGATCATTTGTTAGGTACCTCTTTGTGTCCCATAGAATATAATGCCAATACATGCTCAACCTGTAATGTCCACAGTTCAAATGTTCAGAGCCAGCACTTGCAACTGCCATGTACTAGCCAAAGTATCCTTGATATGTGATGCAAATGTCTACAGCATGAATGGTGATATAAATGATTTGGAGAGCTATATTTTTTTCTTATGACCTTCAGTTGGTCAACACACATTTGAATGTGGCATACCTTGTATTTGTCCTCTCCTAGGTGCTCCACTTTGCCATACATGAAAGGAAGGCTTGGTCTGAGCACAAAGTTGACATATGCTTTCCATTTCTTGGGATCTTTGTATTTCAGACCTGAAGCCCACAGGACCTTGGCTGCTTTGATCTCTACTTTCCCAATGTGAGCACACCAGTCATAAGTATTCTGCATACACTATGTCACAACAATCTAACTACAAATGTCATTAGTAACACAATCAGGCATGGGAGAAAATACCTACCAAATGATAGATTTTATTGTCCTTGTCAAATCAGTGAGATCAATCCAACATAACTGCCTTCTATATTCCTGTAATTTATCTAGGAAGCCCTCAGGTACTATCCATGGGTTTTTGAGAGTCCTACAATAGAGATGAAGCAAAGGGATGAAAACTTTCATGAATTGAAGAGCAGATCCCTTCAGTAAATCTTGATGGCTTGGACAATTCTTCATATTCACCACATTTGTGATCATTGCACTGTGTTGCAAGCACTCCTGAAGAGTATTCATGATGATTGTGGTGATAGTGGCCTTGGGACCCTTTAGAAACTCATTAGCATATACATAGATTAATTAACTGTTGGACTATTTCATACAGTACAGTAGTACAGCCACAGGATTATGTAAGCCTGGGTGCACTTAGAACTTTTTGTATGGTAGTGACACCTCAGCTGGTTTACCGACCACTGAGGTGAGTATACATACATTGACTATTCTTACCTTAGTACTGACTATCTACAGTACTTACTATTCAATATTAACATTTCCTACCATGGCACTCTGTGCCAGTTTCCATTTCTTTTCCTGTTCATCAGGAAGACCACCAAATTGACCTGTTATGCCAGCATTGACCTGTTCATCACCATGAATGGGGTGCTCACTGGTCAGAGACCCTACATGATGTGTATGCTGGACATCTATGGCCTTGCCTTCCTTGTGAGTGCACCAGTAGGTATCAGTAAGGCCAGATGGGTGGTTGTGTTTTATCTTCTTGAAACAACCACTTACCAGCTCAACTGGATAAGCAGCTTGTTAGGCAAGAGAGTCTTAGGGATGAGAGAGCTGAGTGGGCAAACTCAAGAGACAAGACTGAGGTCCTCTGTAAGCTGGGGGTGTCTCTTATATACCTTTCTAGTGTTTACATTCATGTACACTACATCTACAGATTGTCACATCCTGTGTCAGTCTGACCCCTAGTTCCGACCCTCCGACCCTTCCTCCAATCCGACACCCCCAATTCTGACTCTGTATGTATTTCTGACTCCTGTACATCTCTCCGACTCTGTTCTGACATCTCATCTCTTATCTCCATATATCTGACATCTGTACTCATGGCCGGTATCTCATATTGCCAGTTCTGGACATCACCTCCATACCTTAGCTCTGTACCTGATTAGTGATCCATAGCGCTGACATCACATTAGTGATCTGGTGTCGGTCCTCTCCGACTTCCATCTCTGCCCTCCATAGTACATAGCCTCAGACTCCATACTATATAGACTCTGTACTTACCTCCTGTACTACTCAGTCTGAATATTTCATTAATCGATTCTAGCCATCTACTTCACTTCTCTCCTCAGTCTTCCTCCATCAGATTCCGTCTCTGACATCTCCATCCTCCTCTGTCCGACCTCCAACCTCAGAGGACTGAGAGCGTACAAGGGTACAGTGTGCCACCCCACATCGCTGAGACCAACATCCTCGACACCTCTGACCTTCCGGACCCCTCTCGTCCCTCTCGACCTTTCATCTGCACCTCCAACTGACCGGAGTGGAGCGGAGAAGAATGCGCTCTAACACAGATATCCTGTGTCTACTGGAGTCAGAATGAGTCATTCTCGGCCATATGTACATGAGGTGAACACAAGGTAGGCATGAGACAACAATGAGGAAAGGCAGTGTGAGAGTGGTCTCCATGGACAGGGGCCATAAGGATCAACATGTGGCACAGCTATGATGGTTATGTGGCTGTGTGCATGAGTCATATGCCCAAATCAATCTAGAATAGTGAATACAGCTGTGCATGGCAATGCAAGGCTGTGTAAGGCAATGTGGAGCTGCATGCACCTGTGCAGAGGCAGCATACACCTGTGCCTTACATGTGTTGATCATGATTACAGGGTTGTGGATCAAGGTGGACATGTATCAAACATGTTCTAGAGCACATAACCATGAGTCTGAGTGAGTCACTATGAGTTAGATTGAATCTGGAAGAGTCCAGATGGGTTCAGACTTGATCTATGAAGCATGGTGGGTGATTAGACTAGCTAAGCCCAAATGTAGAATAGATAAGTACATGAAATCTGAATAAATTCATAGGATGGTTGGATGAAGCCATAAAAATATCAGAAAAATAGGAGAAAAACAAGAGAGTGTAACACTACCTGTTATGGACTTCTCTCTAGGACAGTATGGTCTGCAATATGACTCTTCTCTTTTTGCTCCCTCCACATTTCCTTCTTATCTAGACAATGCTACCTATCCAATGTTCCCCTTGTATCCTTCATCAGACAGAGACTCTTCATCTTGAGGAACCAATTTCTTCTGTCCTCCAGATGTTCTGCTTATAGTTTGTACTCCTTCCACTTTTGGACACATAACCCCACTCTTACAGAAATGTCTTTGTTATGATTCCTCATCTGCCCCTATCTTTTTCCTCATCACTCCTCACCTCTGTCTCTTATCTTATCAATGACTCACCATGACTTGTTTTCTTATCTTGCTCCTCTTCACTTCTCTGCTTTCTTTTCTCTGACTCACCACATGACTCATTGCTCTTATCTTGTTTCTTTGCTTCTCGCTTCCATTCCTCCTTATCTCTGATTCATACTTCTTCCTTATCTTGCTTCTCATGACTCCTAATGACTCATGACCTTCCCCTCTTGTACTTGCATAACTTGATCTATGTGCCATTCCTCTGAGTATATAAACCTAGTCACAGTAACCCTGTAAACTCCAAGCTAGTCTTACTTGAATATAGCTTCACTTCATTGAACCCCTGGGCCTCCCTCTTGGCCATACTCCAAACTCCTAGGGGCAGCTTCATCCTCTCCTAGTGCAGATATCACAGATCCACTGAACTCTTGACTGGCTTCTTGAGTCTACACTCATTGCTACCCACACCAAGCATAACAGTCTCATTATTGCTGCTGCATCTCCCACAGTATCACACTAGGCAATGCTCAATTTCCATTCTTAACATTTCTACTTTAGTCAAGTACCACTCTACCTAGGTATTTATATGTGCCCTGCATAGTAGCTGTCCCTCAGCTAGTTCTGCACAATCCTATGTGCAGTTTCTGGCATCTGCAAGTCCTTCAAAGGATAGTGAGTATCGGATTTCTATTAGTCTTTACACTACTACCAAGTGTGTGCTGTTCTGGAAAGTAACAAGGTCTGATTTTACTATTAGAACCTTCAGAACACCACTGGAAGCCATTCCAGAGTTGTTGGAATGTCAGGAATTGTACATTTGCATAACACTACCTCCTCACTAAGGATCAACTTCCAGGTGATTAAAGGGCAACCACAGAGAAGGCAATTCTATAGTGGGATGACCATAGTCAGTAAACATGATCAAGAAATTGGAATGGGCAGGTGGACATGTTGTGGAGCACTTAGATGGGAGGTATGGAAATCCTTAATGGTGGCCCAAGCACCAGATAAATTACTCAAAGGCTCTCAAGTGCATTCAGAGTTGTCATAATCTTTTCAATGAACAAGGTATTTGAGCTTGCAACCAGTAAAGTGAGAATCAACAATATAATCAACCTCATATTCCATGTCCTTGTCCTCTATGACTTGTACAGGACCTGGACAGAAGATAGGTTGACTATCAAGACATTCCCAATATGGCTTTACATGTGAGATGTTAACCACAGAGTGTATGTGCATTAATTTAGGAAGGTGCAGCTCAACTACATTAGTCCCAATGAGCTTCATGATGGAGTATGGTCCTAACCAATGTTCTGATAACTTTCTAGCAGCTCTAGTGAGGCAGAGGTTTTCGGTAGATAACCAAGCTTTACCTCCAACATGATATTCAGGAGCTTGTGATCTATTGTTATGAACTTCTCTCCTGGGCAGTATGGTCTGCAGTATGACTCTTTTCTCTTCACTCCATCTACATTTCCTTCCTATCTAGATGATGCCACCTATCCAATGTTCTCTCTATATCTGCCATCAGATAGGGACCCTTTGTTCTGAGAAACTACTTCCTTTGTCCTCTGGATATTCTGTTTATAGTATGTCCCATTTTCACTATCAGACACATAGCCCCACTCCTACAGCAATGTCTTGTTATAACTCGCTGTGTCTCCCACAGTACCACACTAGGTAATACTCGATCTCCGTTCTTAGTATTTCTACTTTAGACAAGTACCACTCTACCTAGGTATTTATATGTGCCCTGTACAATAGCCATCCCTCAGCTAGTTCTGCACAATTCTATGTGTAGTTTTTGGCCTCTGCAAATCTAGAAGGATAGTAAGAACCTGGACCTCTGTTAGTCTTCGAACTACTATTGAGTGTGTGCTGTTCCATAAGGATTCACTGGAACCCTTTGTCTCAGAACCATCAGAACCATTAAATGAAAAGAATGGAACTCTCAGAATGCTGGAAGTTGTACACCAAAAGAACTAGCTCTTCCCTCTGCCCCTGCTAATCAGCAGAAGGGCAAGAACTGTAGAAACCATGTTGTACTGAATGCTGGAAGAGAGAGGATCCTCTCCTGAGATAGAGGAAGAGACTGAACACAAAGAGGTCTTCTTTGAAGATGAACTCACCCCTGGACATGCTCCTATTGATCAGCAATGACCCTTTGAAAATCCCTACCAGACCAGCTTCTCCACTCCTCCTCAAAGAATAGCTTCTGGGGCACCTAGGCCACTCCTGTCCAGCCTCTTATTTAGAGAATGACAAAGATGAAGATCTGTCATCCCAAAAACTGTCCTCAAAGAATCCTCTCTGGCACCTCTCTTGGCACCAACCCCATTCCTCTCTCCTGTAGTACTAATTACCAACCAAGAATCTGACCAGGACACTCCCATGGCAGATCCTGCTCATAATGGATCAAAGAAGGAGGAGCTCAGAGTGGCTCTCCCAGGAGATTTTGATAGAACCTCAACAGATGCTACATGATGGATGCTTGCTATAACTGCCTTCTTTACCATATCTACAACAATGATGCTATCCTTATCCTCACCTGCCTTAATAAAATGAATAAAGGATGAGCAGTGGCATTCATGGAAACCTGGTATCTAGAAGTAGCCAACAGTATATTCACCCAATTCCAAGAAGCCTTTGTAGAGTCCTTCATCCTCTCTAGACAATAAGAAAGGTCTCAGAATGAGCTGTATGAGCTCAAACAAATTGACTTTAAGGATACCAGCAAAAAGAGTCTACCAGGACAGATGCAGAGAGGGAATTTTGACACATACATCACCACCTTCAAACTTAAAGTGATGAGGAGTCAGTTGGAAACAGAACATGATGACATCTTGATTGACATCCTGAACCTGCAACCAACCAAATGGAGAGATTGGATCAAAAAGGCACATGTATTCAATGAAAATACCCATTGCCCCTAGAAGATCAGGGAGCAAAGGAACTACATCCCACTTCCTGCAGGAGGGTCTTCCCATAGGGACCCCAATGCTATGTGTTGAAGAAAGATATCTCATCTTATCATTTGCAGATGAGCTTCCATGACTCATGATCTCTTACATGTACACTTCTCATGTTTCAGCATGGACTAGACTCTTCCAGATGTCTAGAACCCTTACATCAATAGGTGAAACACTTCTTTTCCATCAGATGTTTCACCTTCATCATTCTTCTACTTCTTGCTGTTTCATCTATATTGAAACATGCTTCTTATCATTTCACCTACTATTCTAGATATGACTCATCTGTTTCACTGTAGTGTTTCACTATTCAGTCTAAGATTAAACCTTAGTACTAGACTGTATATAAACCTGGCCCTTTGATCCAAATATGATACAAGCAGTTCTAGGAGATTCTCTCTGAGACCTGAGTGCTCCTCCCTCATCCTTTCACTCTTCACTCAGAGCACCACTCTCTCCATCACCTACCCTAGTCCTTGTCACCACACACTCTGTGTTGCAAGACTCTCATTACTCCAACTAGAAATGAGTCTCTACACTTCAAAGCTTATCTCTTGGCTGTCCCTTGGTCTGCACCCCATTGGAAGTGCCTGTCCCTTTCCAAAACTATGGACATTGATGCCATCCATTTGACACTTGTCGAACAAGCAGAACATATGAGAAACAACAAATGTTTCATTTGCCACAGAGTCAGATGTAGGACTACCAATCACCCAAAGGAAGGACAGAGACATCTCCCTTCCCACCCTCATAAAGTCAATGCTACCATAACTAATGAGGATGCTTTGGGGGAGTTCATCTAGAACTCAGACCTTCCTAGAGAAAAACTACTCCAGATCCTTTGGACTTGTACATCAGATGAACAGGATGTCTGAAAGGTCAATACCTCCTAGGATTTTTAGATGGAAGGAAAGTGACAACATCTTTGCCTCCCCTTTCTGTCATATCTGTATTTGTATTAGGCCTCAACTCTTGAGCAATCAAACTCCTCATTTGCCTACACAAATCTAATGCAACAAAAATCATTAACATCACAGCACTAATTGACAGTGGAGTGACTGGCTGCTTCATCAATAAATACCTTGTCCATCTACATGGATGGGAAACCAGATGACTTACAAAACCTATTCAGGCAAACAATGTAGATGGATCCAAAAACAAAAATGGAATCATTCGTCACTATGTCATACTCATTGTCCTCATCAGAACTAAGTTAGAACAATGATGATTCCTTGTTATAGACTGCAGGACCAAGAAAGTTATCCTAGGGATCACTCGGTTAAGAGACATTAACCTGGAAATCGACTGGACATCTGGAGAAGTCAAAATTTCAGATCAACATCCACCCACAGCACAGAAAGACTCTATAGATCAGTACTATCTCCTTTGCTACCTTGGCATCACTTCAGAATTTCTAGAACAAACACTTGCCAAGGTCACTATACAGTATCTACAGAGCTTGCACAACAGGAAGAGAAAGAAGTGGTAATCCTACCAAATAAATACTGCATATTTGGATGTCTTCTCAGAACCAACAGAAGGGGAACTCCCACCATCCCAAGTCTATGACCATGCCATTGATCTAACTCCAGAGTTCATCCACAAAGTAGATAAGGCCTACCCTCTGAACTCTAAAGAAATGGAAGCCTGTAAGGCATTTGTGGATGAACACCTGAAGTCTGGAAAGATCAAACCTTCTAAATCCCCTCAGGCCTCCCCTTTCTTTGTTCAAAAGAAAGATGGAGGACTCTGTCCATGTCAGGATTATTAGTATCTCAATCAACTCATCATGAAGCATGCCTACCCCCTCCCACTTATTTCCAACCTGATTGACAAACTAAAGGACTCCTCTCTCTTCACAAAAATGGATGTATGATGGGGATATAATAATGTCCAAATCAAAGCTTCTAACACCTGGAAAGCAGCTTTCATCACTCCATTTGGATTGTATCAGCTGTTGGTCATGTTCTTCAGGCTGTGTAACTCACCACTGACCTTCCAAGCTCTGATGGATGATATCTTCCACAACATGATCTCTGTTACAATTTCTTGTCTATACACACATTTATTCCTCATCTCTTGTCTCATTCCTTCCTGTTCTCATATTCCTAGTATGTTTCTTTATGACTACATTCACATTCTTCTTATTGTGAACAATCTCAAGGCTTCTATCATTCCTCTTTAGTCATGCTGTCATCTTGATTATGCAGTTGTCTGATTCAACTCAGACTCCTTTTGTTTCCCCTTTTGTTCTTTCCTTTATAGTACTTGGTCTGTACACAATAGGTTCAGCTATATAAACCTTAGACACAAAGCCACATACTCCATTCTTGATCTGTGCAATCTAGCATACTCTTGAGTCATCCCTTAGTTCAAGTTCCTCTTGAGTCTCAATCACCTGGTCTGGTCTTTAATCATATTGCCCTTCATCTCCCTCAGGCTGAGTTGTACCTCTTTGTGAGTGTCCTGCCTGTAGGTTCAGTCTTAGTCTGGTCACTCAAGATATGCCCCACATAACAAAAGATCAAGAATCTCCCTTGTCCCTCCTATCTAGAAGCCAGACACACCCCAGTCACCATATCTCACCATACCAAAGCTTCAGAGTCTTCTGACAAGGAAAACCCAGCCACAGCACCCTCCACTCCTCACACCCCAGCAGCTCCCCTACCTCCCACCCTACAGTACCACCATCATTGAATCTTTGCCTCCCAAAGCACTCCTAGCCCAGCTGTATCCTCATTGATCCTCCCTAGTCTAGTTGTACCACCTACACCTTCCCAAGCTCCCCAAGCACCTGTACCTCCAGTCACTCTTCCACCAGCTCCTCCTGTCATCACCATGTCTGAGCTCAAAGCAGTCCTCTCCACTGATTTCTCCAGAGAACCTGCAGACACCATCAGATGGATCAAGGCCATGAAGGCCTACTTCACAATCAACACTACCCTTTACTCCACAGACAACCACAAAGTCATGACAACCCTCAATAAGATGAGCAAGGGACGCAGAGTTTGCTTCTCAGAAATGTGGTACAATCATACAGTGAGCAACAAAACTGTTGTAATGCCTAACCTTGATGCAGTGTGCGAAGCGCACTGCAAGCACCTGTTAGAATTATATTTATGTTTGGTTAGAGCAAATAACGTACACACTCTTGGCTACAGAATGGTCCCTAGGTCATGTGATATGGATCAGTTGTCATGGAGATATTCTTGTTTTAATTCACTCATGTCATTGCAACAGTTTTGTTGCTAATATTAAGGGTATCAACATTAGTATGAGGTATATCCTCCTTTGGCCTTGATGACCTCCTGAACCCTCCTAGGC
>JBBPLV010001114.1:0-11546 GCA_038089975.1 Boletellus ananiceps | reverse complement strand
ATTTCTGTGGAAGAGTGTCAGAAATGGATAGAAAGCATGCCTAGAAGGATCCAAGCAGTTATTAAGGCCAAGGGAGGTCATACCAAGTACTAGATACCATTTGCAACTGAAAGTCAAACAACTGTCCTAATGAGTCACTGATTTGAAATGGCTGCCATTCACTCAAATATGGTCTAAATGTTTTGAGCCATAGGGTGATTCTGTAGCCCAGAGTGAGCTCTTTCTTTCATACTCCAACATGTTTAGGTCAGGTTAGGAGGTATTGGGAAATATCAGTTTTAGTGCAAAACAAGCAAACATTGGGACAGTTGTTTGAGCCACTGTACTTTGACAGATAATGTTAACCTAATCTATCCTTGCTAATTTCATGATCCTAATCTGATCTATTCTTCATATTTTAATCTTGATAACTCTAAACCAATCTAGATGGAGGAGAAAGGGAAGAGAGAAAGAAAGACAATGATGAGGAAAAAAGGAGAAAAGGAGAGAATAATGAAGGAGAGGAGGTTTATAAGAGAAGGGAAGGGGGGAATCATGAGAGAGAGAGAGGAGGATCATGAGGAAGGGAGGAGGATCATGAGAGAGGGAGAGGGGGAGATGACAAAGGAGGGAGAGAGGAGGATCATGAGAGAGGAAGAGGAGAGGATGATAAAAAGGAGGAGATGGGAGGAGAGGAGGAAGAAGTAATAAAGAAGGAGTGGGGGATGATAAAGGAGAAGGAGAGGGAGACAATAAAAAAGAAGAAGGAAGAGAAAGTAAGAAAGGAAGGAAGAGAAGGAGGGGGAGATAAGAGAAGGTGATGAGAGGATTTATATCAAGGTCAGATTAGATTAGGATTATCAAAGTTAGATCAGATTAGGATTATCATGATTAGATTTGATTAGGATTATACATATTAGATCAGGGTTATCAAGGTTAGATCAGATGAACAGTATGATGATTAGATCAGGTTAGAATTGTATCAGGTTTGGATTGTCATATTCAGATTAGGTTAGGATTATCAAAGTTCAATTAGGTTAGGACTATCCATCAAAGTGTATCTCAAAGTGTATCTAAGTATAGCAAAAGTGTAGGAAAGTATAGCCAAAATGTATCAAAAGTAAATAAAAAAGTATATCAAAAGTCTATCAAAAGCATACAAAAGTCTACCAAAAGTGTATCAAATATGTCTATCAAAGTGTAGGAAAGTGTAGCCAAAGTGTATCAAAAGTGTACAAAAAAGTGTAGCAAGAGTGTAGCAAAGTGTAGCCAAAGTGTAGCCAAAGTGTATCAAAAGTATACAAAAAAGTGTAGCAAAAGTGTAGCAAAAGCATAGTAAGAGTGTACAAGATAAGTGTAGAAAGTGTACCAAAAGTGTAGTGAAAGTGTAGTGAAAGTGTAGTGAAAGACTTAGCAGAATTCTGTTGCCATTTGCTTTCCCACACTTCGCATTTTTGGCTGAGTTTGAATTTTTCCTACAAACATATATAAACCAGGCTCTCTTGACAATTTTCCCACACCTTCTCTTTCCTCAACCACTATCATCTCCAATTCAACAATCTTTCACTACACTTTGGTAAGTCTCATATCCTAATGCATGTACCTCTACTCATTACTAATCTCCTTTGATAGATAGATATTGTTTGGTAAGTTACTATATATGGGTGCTTGTATTGTACTATTTGTATGCTTATGTAATTGTATATATTTGCAATATAATTATTTATACTATTTTGTTTGGATGACATAATAAATATTTAAATATTTTCAAGATATTATCAAACACATCCAGACCTCCCTAGAATCTTCCAGACCTCCCAGACCTCTCCAGAACCTCCCAGTGCTCTCCAGTGCCTCTCAGACTGCTCCTATAACTCCCAGAACTCCACAGACATCCACAGAACACCACAGACATCCACAGGACTCCCAGACTCACAGCTCTCCAAAGCTCTCAGAGATCATGTCACTGGACAGGACTAGCCAGACTGGACTAGTCTGGGGCTTCTTGGACTCTGTACAGCACTGTCCAGTACTGTCTAGAACCAGTGATTTGCTGATGACTCCTCATGCTGCTGCCACTCTGCTTCCTCTCATTGGTGACACTCCTCCTCCTCTCATGCTCACCACTTCATTTCATCAGTATGCACCAATCACTCTGACTCCACCATGCACCTTGCACTCTGTCCAGCATTGCACCCACAGCTCCTCCTTGTGCTTTTCTGTTGCCACTGTATGTTACAATTTCTTTCCTCTATCTACATGTCTTTCTACTATCTTGCCTTCATCCTTCTTGTTCCCACATCCCAGGCCTTTTCCTTTATACTTATGTTCATGTTCTTCTCTTATGGAATGTTCTCGAAGTATCTGTTGTTCCATTGTAGTCACAACGCTTACATTCTTGTCTGATTCAACTCAGACCCTTGTTTTAGTTACCCTTTTGTTCTTTCTTTATACAGTACATGGTCTGTGCACAGTCTACCCTGTTATATAAACCTTAGCCACAAACCATGTACTCTATTCTTGTTCTGCACAATCTAGCATAACCTTGAGTCACCCTCAGTCTGAGCTATTGAAGTTCTAGACTATCTAGAATGAATTCAAGAGGTTCCAGACTAGTTCTGGACTGATTCCAGACTAACCAATAAGTCTGGAGAACCGGATTAACTAGGTCCGGATTAACTAAAAGAGTCCAGTACCAGATTGACTATATCTGAGTACCTGACTGACTAATATCCATAACCTAATAGGAAGCTATTAAAGGTTGTCAGGGACTGATTCATAATGAGTCATGTGGCTATGTCAGGAATGTTCTACAACAATCATGATTCTGACTCAGAGTGAGTCACACCTGGATCACATGATTAGATATGAGTTACTATGAGTTGATCTGACCCTATATGACTCACCTTTAAAGTTCAAACTCCGCTTTATGTAACATATATAAATGGCATGTAACATACTCAATGCTATAAGGAATTCACTCAGGATTTCATTTCCCTTCTGACCTTCCTGAGGTCAATCACCTTACAAACTCTATCTTATCTATTACAACCACAGTACTCTATCCAGGTACTGATACTCTACCAAGTCTAAAACTCTGCTAAGTACAGTAAGTCTCACACTGTATACCATTCCTTTGTTGCTGTGCCCCAAGTGAGAGTGGATAGTGGTGCTGCTATCTGCTACCCCATTTCCTCCCACTCTCATTATTACTGTGCTTTGAACGACATGGGTGTTACAGTTTCCTTCCTATATCCACATGTTCTCCTGTTATCTTATCTACACCTGTCTCGATCCTGCATCCCCAGTCTTTTCCATTACATTTATGATCATGTTTTACTCCTATGGAATGTTCTTGAGGTTTCCATCATCTCCTTGTAGTCATACCTTTTACGTCCTCATCCGATTCAACTTGGACCTTCTCTTTATAGTTTCCCTTTTGTTCTTTCTTCATACAGCACATGGTCTGTGCACAGCTGGCCCCACTATATAAACCCTAGCCACATACCATGTACTTCATTCTCGTTCTGCACAATCTAGTGTAATCTTGAGTCATCCTTAGTCTGAGTCCCCTCTCTCGGACCCTCATCCTTCACCTCCAGTCCAGTCTTACGACCATATAGTCCCTAGTTCCCCTTGGGCTGAGTCATACCTCTTCATGAGTGTCCTGCCTATCAGTCAGTCTTAGTCCTGCCCCTTAAGGTATACCCTGCATAACAATGGGACAGCACCAGCACAAAGCTCGCCACACCTCCTCTGTGCCCTCTCACACACCCATGACAAGCTCTGTCACCACTGGATCCACACATGGCTGACTACACATCAACACACCAAGCGCATCTGTAGCCTGGGTGTGCACAATAATGCTTGTCAGATCGCTGACTGACTTCACAAACATCTGCTGCAGCTGAGGAAAGAATGGTTTGGTTCAGTATCCATGCCAACATCATTGCAAGTGCAGACAGGATTGCAGTTTTGAGGCCCAGAGGAGAGAACGTGAAGCACCAGGATTTGCTACCACACAAGGATGGGATTTGGTTGAACCCTTCCATGCTGTACATGGACACTGCCCCTTGTGAACAGACTGCAATGAGTCAATTGTCTGATGAGATTGTGATACTATTGGCATGTCCCCATTGGCAGGTCTGTTCTTTGATGAATTGGTGCAACACAACATCCCACAATTTGAGTCCATGCCAGGATGCAGTGATGATGTACCTGGGAGGGCCTTTTTTTTAATTTTTATATCCATTTGTGTCCTTTGTCAGAGCAATGCTCTATGTAGGACAGTCTATCTAGCTATAAAGGGGCCCATGCACCCCGCGAACTCGATTGCGCAAATGCCCTAATGTGAGGTCGCCCCCCATTAGTCCGCCGTTCCTGCCGGCCGTTTCAGATGCGCCAATCTCCTGCGTCGCGGCAGCTGACTAATATAGTGTGTGTGCGATGGGTAGGGCAACGTTTGTGGGTGTGCATGTACTGGGACCCCCTAGGGGATCTGTCGTACGATCAGGAAAAGGGGTGTGGTAGAGAGGAAAAGAGTGAGGGCAGTGGTGTCTTGGTCAGAGTATGCGGTCTTGGTGCGATCTCTGGAAGGCGGAACGTACCAAACACGCTCCACCCTTTCCTCTTTCCCTCTCTCCCCACGACTTGCTCCCCTCCGGACCGGCCAAACCCTCGTAGACATGAATGGTGGAATGACATGGTTATCTGTGGGGGCATTAAACAAGGTTATTGTGTGTGTATAGCTAATAGAGCACGAAGGCGCTGGGCTGGTGAGCTGGGGCACCCGATGAGGTGCATAGTATGGGTGGGGGTCAGGGACGCAGAGCTAGGTGGTGGGGGGGTGATTCGGACTCTACTGTCATTGGATGGGCTCGTCGACAGGGAGGCAAGGGAGCTCAATGGGGATTCGGGGGGGTCCTCAATGAGTGGGCGCTTTGTGGGGTAGCGGTGGGGGTGGAGCGTGTTGGGGGTGCCGCATGAGGCTGTGTCAAGGTGGCAAGTTGGGAACGCAGCTTAGCCACCTCCTCTTTTGGAGCTCTGCTGTCGTGGCATAAATCGAACATGGTAGGGGCTGGGCGGGTATGGGAGCCCCGGGGACTTTGGGGAGGGAGGGGGTTTGTCGGACCACGCTCCGGCTGCGCAAGTGAACTACCACATTGTTCTGGTAAAGCTGGACGACGCCTGGGTGCAAGCGTCCGTTGTCAGGATGGATCCACTGAGGGTGAACATGAGTCTTGAAAAAGTGGAAAACAGAGACCATCCACTGGATGGCCCTGGGGCTGCCTTTGGGGCAGGCAATAGGTACAGTGGGAGAAGTCTGAGGGGTCCCAGCCTTGGAGCCGCTCATGCGTTCCCGAGTCCATTGGAAAGGGTGGGTGCTCAGGTGTTTCAGCACGAACGCTGGGATCACTGGTGGGGAAAAGCGGACTCGGAACGTGTTGGGAGGGAAAGAATGCCACCTCTGCCCCACTTTGGACAAGGGGATGGAGCAGGGGGTGTCCCGAGGGCACACATGGCGGGGGGAGGACTTAGCTGGTTTTCCCACGGGAGAGATGGTGGTACGGGTGCAGGGGGCATCCGGGGCCCCACCTGCTATCCCGACTCACAACAATCTTCTTGGAGCCTCTCACGCTGCGCACTGGTGTTCCTTCTTGCTTCCCGTTTTCCACGTCCCCAGACACTGACAGTTCCGTTATAAGAGCTGACAGCAATTCGTTTCCCATCAGGGAGACATGCAAGCAAATCTATCCGGGACGACATCGTGAGTACCAGGAGTGGCCAGGAACCGTTGTTGTCAGCCTCGCGTTGCCAATGTGCGACATCCATAGTGGTGTTGTAGCAGTCCGTCTGTCGCAATCTGGGCCTTCCGTCGAGGTGAGGCGGGTGCGAGTGCCAGGGACGCGAAGGAAGGTAACTCGATCTCCACAGCACACATACGACCATGCGGTAATGGCGAGGACTACGACTGGGCGTTTGCTCCTTGGCGGGCTGAGCAAGGCATCTGAGCGACTAGTCAGGACAGAAGACGAGGAAGAAGGTCCGTTTGGAACGTTTGTCGGCCTAATGCGTCGTGCGATGTTGCTCGGATCGGCCCAAGGGCCTTGCACGGTGGGTCGAGGTGGTAGTGCCACTGTGCGTGCCCGACGCGCAGGCAGTCGAACTGCCGAGTTGTCCGTCTCCATTTGTCTGGCATACTAGCACCATGCCATGATTGCCACGATGCTCGTCATTTTTCGACTTGGATCCTCCCGAAGGTGGCATTTACGACGCAACGTTCATGAACAAGCTTGCATGGCCGATCGTCATTGGCTACTGTCATGGATTCATTCTCCCTCTTCCCACCGTTGTTTAGGAGAAAAAACTGTCCGACTGATCTCCCTTGTCGCCTCACCCCTCGTGTGGGATGTTTTGGTACGTACTCCAGCCAAATGACGGCAGAATGTGTCTGACAAACAGAACGTTGAGTTCAGGACGGCTCCATTTATATCTCAATCTGTCCAAAGTCCAATAGGTGTGCATTCCACAACAAATCAAAACCAGCATTCCAAGGTCGGCGTTCGCTTTATATCGGGTCCTATGTGTACATCGACAATTCGTAGCGCATGCACGCTCTACCCCGAAATGGTTACGGATTATAGCATTAATCGCTGCGTACAACCGGTGGGCACGCAACATGGTGACATGTATATTGTGGAATAATCTATGGCAACAAACCACGGTAAGAAAATGCTGTGGGGAAAGGATGCACACGAATTCAACCCTGATTGCTAGTTGGACGGCGTTGCAAGTGCGACAAAGTCCGTCCAGATTGCTGACCATTCGAACTTGTAAGGCACCAACCCATGCATGTATGAAGCTTTTAACGCCAACGACGTCTTCACAGCCTGATGACGTTCTCGAGCGGTATGGGTGTACGCTTAGGATGGCGCTTTTTGTAGGCAGTTTTCTTCTGTCACTTGGAAACACAAACAGGGTCCTCGAAATGCAGATGTTCCCTGTGGAACTCGCTGGGAGGTTCGAGCTCACCATGACAGCACAGACGGAAAAGGTTGACCGCAGCGCGGGAGTCGTGATAGGTCCAGTCATTGAGGATGACATATTTTTTGCGTCAGCCGCGCGTTGTACAGATCATCTATTTCTCACTTGACATATCACCGTCTTACCAAGGACTCCGAATCAGGTAGGCATACAGGACAGCGTCAAGACAACGTTTATGATATAGGGTCTTTGAAACTTCGAGTTTGACTCTGGAGATGCAAATACAGTTGCCAGATTTGTGATATATCAGCCGGAAAGAACTCCAACGCTGTCCACGGGTTTATCCGAGATGGAGTGAACAGATGTGAGTGGAACACCTGCCTACGTGCGTCGTCTTTTGCCAGGGCGTTCTACATACGATTTGGGTGTGGTCACTCTGAACCTTGGCTGGTTCCCGGTCGATGGACGATCGCTTTCACGTTGTCCGTCTTGTCCCGCTACATCGACCAGCGAACTGGACTCGCCATTGTAAAGTACGAATCCCGCTAATGCTTCAACTTGGTAAGCGATTCTGTGGCATAAATGATAAGATGTCTCCTCACCACTGATTTGAACGAATCTCAGTCGATGTTCGTCACGAAAGAGCGCATCGTAGAGTCTGTCAGCATCTTCTGCTCCTAGGCCGGATATACCTTTATCTCTGTCACGGACGACTCCCTCTGGCCAATTGAGGATCGCGTATCCTCTCCTCTCCAGATCTCCTCCCAGGGTCGACCACGGCAGCCGACCGTTAGACAACCTGAACCCGATTTCGCCTATATAACGTGGTGGTTGGAGGGTTGTGAGCGCGTCTGAAATTCATGCGGTTTGAAAGGAGAAAACTCACGAAGCATTTCTACCAGTTTTTGTTTGATCTTGTCAATCCGTCGACTTTTTCTCGAATCGCCACTTGACGACGACGCAGAATGAAAAACGGAGGTCCCTGGCTCGTTCGGCCTCGCGCGTCTGTCAACGAGGGTGATTCTAGGTCAGGCTGGACACGACGATGACGAATAGAATGTATGTACACTGAGTTGACATTGACATTTGGCGTGCGTTCCGGACTGGTCGGTGAAGTTCTCTGCGGATCCAGGGGCAGAATGAGGTCTGGCGGAACACGAAGCCCAACAGAAGCTGCAAGGTCAAGCTGCAACGAACGAGGTTGGTGACGCTATGCGGACAATGGACGATCATTCATACCAATCTCCGCAGGCGCAATTCAAATATGAGCTGACATTCCCGAGACCCGAGGGAGACGTCTGGAAGGAAAGACTGCATATCCATTCCGTCCGACATCCCTTCCAAAGAATTGCTCTGAGTTGGATTTTGCTCCCTTGCATCTGTAATAGGAAGTGAATTCGACCTCGAGGCGGCAGTGGTGAGATGATATGGTGCGTTCGCCTTCGAAGTATGAGCGATCAGTCAGATAGTGATAGTTTGCAACGACTCACATGGTCACTAAAATCCGGCGATTGTCCAGGAACGCGAGACGGATACGGCGGCGGTGGAGCAAGTGGGCTTGATGGGATGCCCGCGTCAAAGACTGTTGCTAGATGGGTCTGCGTATGCAGTGAACACGAGGACGTTGAGACACTGGAAGGATGTTTACCCGATCCCCGACAGCACCCTTCCTAGGTGCCCTCCATATAAATATCCTATTGCCCCCCGCTGATGCGACAAATCCGCCGCAGGGGGAGAAACACACTGGGCTCACAGTCTCGTCATGTAGAAGAGGTTTTCCCACAGGGTCCCCGGTAGATGCATCCCAGAAACGAACAGTTGTATCTTCGGACGCGCTTGCAAGGACTGATCCATCTGGAGAAAGGGAGAGAGAAGATATCCAGTCGGTGTGGCCTGTCCACGGACGTCCGATTGGTTCTCCTGTAGCCGAATTCCAACAACGAATTGTTCCATCTTTCGATCCAGAGAAGAGCCTGCTGCCGTCGCGTGACCACAACAGATCCCGGATGAATTCGTGACCTGTTAACGGACCGAGAGCGAGTGTGCCATTGCTGACGTCATACACGCGGATGTCTGTGCTTGTGCCACATGCGAGTTTGTCGCCGCCGGGAGAAAGCGCGATGCTGTCGACGGATTTGCGGACGTGAATGGATCGGATTTGGTTGAATCTTTCCACGCCGAAAATGGAAATCATCCCATCCGAACGGAATATTGCAGCGAGTCGATCGTCTGGCGAAATTGCGATACCACGAAACCAGGAGCAAGTCCGTTCTTTGACGAGTTGGTGCGATTCGACATCCCAGAATCTGATCCTCCCATCATTGGATGCAGTGATGATGTACCTGCCATCCCGAGTCACAATGACCTCGCAGGCTCCCGCGTCGTCACAGCCCCGCATGTCGCACCCTTCTTGCTTCCCGTTTTCCACGTCCCAGACACTAACCATTCTGCCATAAGAGCGGACGACAATTCGTCTTCCATCAGAGAGATATGCGAGCGATGCTATCTTAGATGCCATCGTGAGCACTGAATGTGGCTGGGAATAATCTTTGTCGCCCTCGCATGGTGCGACGCTTGACATGGTCGTGCGATAGCAGTTCGTTTCTTGACAAGCTGGCGTTTTCGTCGAGGCGAGGTGAGTGCAGGTGCTGAAAATAACAAGGAACTTATCTAAGGTCCGCAGCATGTTGCATACACAGGGCCACGCAATAATATCGATGCATGGGGCAATGACTAAATTTCGAGCACTAATCAGATTCTCGGGACCCCCCTCTGTGCAGTTAGCGACACGTCTACAGTCATGAGTGAAAGCTCGGTACCACGAAGAGTGTGGTCAAACCAAACCAGCTCTCTGATGAACGAATCGTCATCATCATTTCTTCTCTCAAGTCACAGGTGTTTCCGACGGGCGACTCAGAAAGTGCTCTCAACATAAATCAGGTAGTCAGCGTCAAGGACCATGGTCAAAGGTACCCAGAAATGCTTGGCTTGGCTCACTGTACTCATCTCGGTACTTGGCCATCCATACCTGATTAACTTCCCTTCCAAGTCGCTTTCTGGCCTGTTGATCGTGAATAGATCCAACAAGAATGGCGGTTACCGCACGCCGCTGGCAACAAAGCAAGCAACGCATAGAGAAACCACACCAGATCGGAACGTGGGATGTCGTTGGAAGAAACAACATGCGCAGGCGTGCATTCTAGACGGCGATCAACGTACAAATTCATGATCATGCGGGTCAATGCGGGTCGCGAGCACGCCGGGTATACCCCATGTATTTCGGACTCCCCGACTCTGTATTCATGTCAAGAAAACGTGACGATCAAGTCCGTGCGGGACTTTTCCTACGACCAACATGAGTTCTGTCCCTCGTTCAGAATACCCCCGCCAAGCTGTTCTCCCCATCCGTCGCCCCCGTCATCCTCGCCGCCATCTCTCTCAGAATTTCCCACGCGTCTCGTGCCGGACGTGGGATCACAGGTCGCTGGTTCGCCACGCTCTCCTTGACCTTTAACGCCACGCTGCGGAGCACGCCCAGTTTGACGAACAGGGTCTCGTCGGCTCGAGGCAGGGTGTGGTCATCTGTATCCTCATCATCCGGTTGGAGGACTGCGAGGATGGTGTGCGGGGACAAGGCCGACGGAGGCGTTCCAGAGACAAGGTATGTACTGCAGTAAAACGGCGGGCGTCAACATCAACACCGACCAAGGAAAACGAAACACCTCACCTGACGATCGATCTGAGCGAACGCGGGTTCGTCGTCGACAGGGACCCGACGAGGCGTGCCACAGCCTGTGTGTAGTGATCTGCACCAATGTCAAATCCGTTAGTTTGACGTGAACAAAAGGAAAATAGACCTTCGTGTGTCCCTCGGAAGGCTTCGTGCACCAATTCGATGCACGTCTCCCTCGCCTTGTCGCCTCCTCCATGCACCACCGCGCTTCGAACGACGTGGGACAGCGCCAGCACGAAGCTCGCCGTACCTCCTCTTCGCTCCCTCGCGCACCCGCGACGAGCTCTGTCACCACCGGATCCACACGTGGCTGACTACGCATCAACACACCGAGCGCGTCTGCAGCCCGGGTGCGCACAACAATGCTCATCAGATCGCTGACCGACTCGACAAACGTCCGCTGCAGCTGAGGAAAGAATGGTTTGGTTCGGTATCCGCGCCAACATCGTTGCAAGTGCGGCCAGGGTCGCAGTTTTGAGGCCCGGAGGAGAGAACGCGAAGCACCGGGATTTGCTACCGCACAAGGATGGGATTCGGTTAATGGACGCCGCCCCTCGTGAACGGAGTGCAATGAGTCGATCGTCTGACGAGATTGCGATACTATCGGCGCGTCCCCATCGGTAGGTCTGTTCTTTGATGAATTGGTGCGACGCGACGTCCCACAATTTGAGCTCACGCCAGGATGCAGTGATGATGTACCTGGGGAGGCCCTGCCTTTTTTTTTATTTTTATATCCATTTGTGTCCTTTGTCAGAGCAATGCTCTATGTAGGACAGTCTATCTAGCTATAAAGGGGCCCATGCACCCCGCGAACTCGATTGCGCAAATGCCCTAATGTGAGGTCGCCCCC
>JBBPLV010001113.1:0-11551 GCA_038089975.1 Boletellus ananiceps | reverse complement strand
TCCCACAGGACATAAAGCGAGTACGTCTACCGATGAATTGACCTGATCCGACCTTTTGACTGACGTTGCTCCAACCAACTCAGGCGAAGGATTATTATATGAGTGCTCTTGCTGATATCCTTCGTACAGTCCTGAAGAGTGCGTACAACCTCAAGCTCACTGATCGTGACTGCATTGCCCACCGGGTTGCCCTTGCTGGAGCTGAACTCAAATGTCTGGAACAGCACCGAGTATTCCTGGAGGATGTCAAGGAGGCGCATGAGCAGAACCTCGCTGGGACCAACGAACAGCTGGAGCTCTTGAAGACACTACTTGCACTGAGGCATACTACTGCTGATGTGTCAGGTGATGAGTATCTGCAGCGGGCCACGCACAGGGATGAGCTCTTGGAGCTCCTAACAGCAAGCAAGGAGGTGGGATACATTCAGGAGGCTATGCAATCGCAAACGTATGGACGGGACTGTGCAGTGTTTGGGGAGGCAGGGGAAGGTAGTGATAGCAATGACAGTGGAGACCAGCCTGAGGTTGAAGGCCCTGGTATCGTGTCTGTGCTTCATTCTTCCGACGACCGGCGTGAATAATTTTCAGTCTGTATGAATTCGTATTTTCATGATCGTATGTAACTGTGAATGTATGCTGTCAGAGATAGTCTCACGCTCCCATGCCCCCAAGAGGTCGAGCAGTACGTCCCCTTGCTTCGCTGATTGCTCGTTACTGACATGATAAAGGACTATCCAAGGCCCGTTTGTGATCCCCGTCTCCTTGGCTTACAAGGAGAACAACCCGAAGATCCTGAGTTGCTATCTGAATCTCGTTGGCCACGACCTCAAGCAGGCCCTTTGAGTTCAACTGGATCGTACTTCTCAGTCAGAGCTCAACTTGAGCCCTTTGGGACTGATAAAGCCCAAGATGTCTTCGACAGCCTTTGGCGTGAGATCACCAGCGATCCCACACACCCGCTGGGCCCCTTGCCCAATTATCAACGACCTCCCATCCAGCCCATTCGCCCCAACGTTCAATATATTGATCGTCTCGGCAATCGTGAATCAAATGTTATCACAGTGCGCCCTCCTTTGGTTCCCCCAGTATCGAGTCTAACTACTGGATAGGGTGTTGATGTTGGAGCTCCTCGCCGTCCCCAGCGACATGAAATGCGCAGTCGTCTTCCACCATCACCATTACCTGCGGCCCCACAGCCACAGTCCTCCATCCTGTCAATCAACACTGATCTAAGCTACACGCCAACTGGTAGTAGTGTCGCACTCCCAGACCCAGCACCAGGTCCATCTGAGTCCGGCACTATCAATGCACCTGTCACTGATGTCACCCCTGATCTGGACATCCAAACATTGCAACTGGTTTCATTGAGCAAAGCCGAGACACGGAAGGTGTTGGCAAACGCAAGGGCTGATATTATACGATTGATGGCCGTTAGGGTGGCTGTACCAACGGGCTCGGTTCGGAAGGAAATGTGTGATGAGGCAAAGTGGAGTGGGGTGCGGGCGATCGCTGGCGGAGCCATGGTAATTCCCCCAAATAACATGGAACGTGAAATATCGCAGATGATGGCGACCATCCGACGCAGTCTGAAGGACGACTGTTTACCAATACTAATTTTCAGTTACCGGCTTCGAGATATCAACGGACCCGCCGATGCAGACTCTCAAAAGCAGTACTGCAAGAATAAAGTCAAGGATCTACTCAGCGATTTCAATTTCCTCCATGAGGACGCGAACCAACCATATTTCACCTCCGTCTTGTTCCAAAATCTCGTGCTCAATATATTCTCATTCAACCGCTTCAACTTTGCTATACATCTAAATTCGGTTGAACATATGGACAATGTGTTTTGCTTTACAGGGGCTGCCATGATTGGCACTTTTCACGACCTCAAGGAAGGTTTCTATGACCGCCGGGACGTTAGTAGTGAACTCTGGGCAGAATATTATGGACAAATTAATGCTTTAATAGAGAGGATGCGCCATGACGAGTTTTTACATGCTTGGCTTACAGATGTACAGACGGGTTTGTTGACACGGGGGCAGGAAAGCCTTCATCTGAGAATACCTAGTAGTTTACCAACATGATTGTATGTTGTACTGATGTCTACTCGAATACTAGGCCATCTACTCGAGATGACGTGTCTATCTAAGCATCGGCACTGGTGACAACGATCTAACCAGAGGGTGAGGTAACCTCTCTGCCCAAAAGGAGAATGAAACCGTACCATACCTTTCTCGTCCGCCAAGCGATGGTGAAATCCTCGCCAGCGCCCTCGGCTGGCCTGACCCAGAAGTTAGATGAAGAATACCCGTGTCTCCTGAGTTGGTGAGTAGCTGCGCCAAAAGGCGGCCAAGCGCCTTGTCTCTTTCACCATATACAACTGGTAAGGATAGGGAGAATATACCGAGCAACGAGTATGCTGCATCCTCGACCCGTGTTGTTTGCCGTGCAGATGCCAGCTGAAGTTTCTCGCGTATGTCATCCAATCCAGGACAGAGTGCCATCAAGGCTTGTGCTGAGACCCCTGTTGCCGCCTCCATCTCCAAAATGATTTCAGGTGAATCCTTGTGGTTGTATCTGTCCAAACTCAGGTATGGCATCCAGTCCTGGGTGTAAAACTGGACCACCGTCGAGGCGTGATATTCCTGCAGTGTCCATCCTCGCTTGTTCCATATACTCTGGGTCAGAGCCCCTTGCTCAGATAGACCAGGGACATCAAAGAGGAAGATGACTGTCATCGCAGACCCTTGGTACCACCTGAACATGCTGACCAGTGCCTCTTGCAGCACAAAGTGATCCACCTTGTTGATACAGCATGTGTCGCTCCATGCCCAACGAATCCCTGCCTTCCGCACAACCTTGCAGAACATTTTCAGCTTCTCATGAGTAGGTGTCTCCTCGAGATCATACACTCCGACGGTGGCCACCTTCTCAAACAGAGGTTCTTCTTCTTCCCACTTATGTGAGAACATGGCATATCGATAGTACTCCTTAACTTCTTTCTCAATACAAGCGTGATCGATTTCAGTTGTCATGGTAGACGTTAACTTCTTGAATGCTGGCGTCAGTTCAAATGCAGCAGCCAGTTTAAATTTGTTGCACAGGTGACCAGAGGTGGTGTCGATTAGCACCGGTGGGGAATCATGAATGAGATTCTGAATCCTTGCACGAATCGCCTGCTCCGTCTGCACTGGCATGACATACAGACCAGATCGCTCTACAAACGATCAATGGACATGTGTCAGCATGGTGTCACCGCCCTCACCTCGAATCTCCAGGTCGGATGATTGCGACATCTTCAACAACATTGTTTTGAATGCGCCTGATGCGTCATCATAATATCCTGCACCCAATAATGCTGCATGTTTCCGTTCATAACCCAATGGGGACGATGGATCAAGTCTAATTGTCTAGCGAGTGCCCGTTAGTGTGAACGAGCCTACACGAGTGCACACAAACTACCTCATTTGCATCATTCAGTGCATCCTCCCACATTCCCTCCTTTGCATGAGCCTTGCTTCGTTCAGCAAACAGATTGTGCGAAGAGGTAGGATTCAGTGACAGCGCAACAGTATAGTGGCGGATAGCTTTGGCATAATCGCAGGCGCCCATTGCAGTGTTGCCAATATCCTCTAGCTTACTGCAGCACCGAAGCCCAAAGTCTGATAGAGAGCCATTATGTGGGAGTTGCCTGAATGATGTATGGCGTTACCCACCAACAATCCAGTTTGTTCGGCCATGTTCATCCTCGTAGGCTAATTCGCGGGTCATCTGGTGGAAACACAAAACCGCGTCTACAACGCTGTTGACATCTTCCAGTCGCTCACAAATTGCCTCATAGGTTTCGGCCCTGGCATGCATGAACTCCAGCCCGCTAGAGTAATGGAGTTACCAAAGGAGAACAACACTCACGTCAATGGAATCACGCAACGCATCCCCCCACGAGCCAGTCATCAATTTTAGTTTTGCCCACTCCCTTAACAGTGCCAGGGACGACAGTGGGTGGAGGCTCCCCTGAAGTACCGGTGTGTTGGTGTGGCGGGCAGCGTCCTGGTTTATGTTGCCACCATTTTCCGGTTTAGAAAGACATCGTTCAATGAGATCTGGGAGGAAGTGTAAATACATGACGGGAGGATAGGGGGACAAAGGCTTGCCCACAACTCGTACGACAGTCGCTCGTGTCATGTTAGCCTTCCCGTTTACCAAGGATAGCAGAGAGTCTGCTGCTTCCTGCATATGGCCTGCTGCATAGAGTGCCTCACAACGACACTGTTCAACCGTGATTGCAAGATCATCAAAATTCCACCCCGAAATCTGTCATCTATGTTGGTCCACTGTTTGCAGGGCGCGAGATAGTATAAGAAATATTACCAATGAGACTACCAATGGTGGTTGACT
This sequence comes from Boletellus ananiceps, assembly GCA_038089975.1. Lineage (NCBI taxonomy): Eukaryota > Fungi > Basidiomycota > Agaricomycetes > Boletales > Boletaceae > Boletellus > Boletellus ananiceps. The sequence continues at coordinate 7,150 of JBBPLV010001113.1, read as the reverse complement.
TGCGCGGTTGTCCATTTGGATTCGTGCCTGGTTAAACGACTGTATCGCATGCTCGTGGTCACCCTTCTCCATCTGCGAGTTCCCAAGGAGAAAGCACATATACGCCTACTCGGAATCCCAGATGTAACGCTGCCGCATATTCGGCCATCATGAACGTACCTTGACCACATGAAATGTAGAGTTGAGCGACACGGTAGCAATAAGGTCGTCTAAGCGTGACGTCCCATCGTTGTGTTCTCCAGCCATGAATACAACAACAGCCTAGGCGAAACACAGGATCAAGAAATTTATTTCCATTGTGGGAATACATACCTTGATGAGAAGGAGGGTGGTAACGTGCGTTGAATGGAAGTGACCGAACGCAATATCACACACCCGATATCCCTCGTGCGTTCTCCCGTTGCCAACAAGGGCTACAAATTTTGCAATGTAGCCAATGACGGACGTCTCAATTTTGATAGACTGAATGCAAAGAGTGTCAGTGTCCATGAGCATGAGAACAGAACAGTAAGTACTTGTTCGGCATCGACAATGGCTGCATCCCACTGTCCCAGACGTGCTCGCACAAGTGCCCGACTCGCGAGTACATGATGAGCTGTGTTGTTGGAATTCGGGATGGCTGCAGTCAGTAGACCTTCCGCATCCTCGAGTCGACCGTGTTTCCACGACTCGAGGGCAGCCCTTTCAATATGGATATCTGGATCCCGGAATGTAGGGTGTACATGAGATAAAGGGATTCCATCCTGTGCAAAAATGGTTGGATGATTTGAAAGTAGCGTTCTTTGAAGTGCACTCGTAGTCACGATAGCACTTACCGCGATGAGAGATACATGCTCGATGGTGATTCTTCCATCTATGGTAGCAGTAGCGAGAAGCTGGTCGTCCGAGGAGAACGTGATCTGACTACCAATGAGGCTATGGTGGTGCTCATGTACGAAATGAGGTTGGGACTGCATCGCGGCTAGGCTCCGGAACGTAATGCCATCCGTTCCCGAGCACAAGACGAACTTCCCGTGTTGTGGCACAGCAAGACACGAGGTGTAGCTAGTATGAGGGACCGGCCATTCTGCAACTACCACACCGGTGGATGTATCAATCCGCTCTATTTTGTCTTTAGATGCGATGAGGAGGTGGCGGTTAAACCAAAGGAGACCAGTGTTGAAAAGTGGCAATACTTTTACTTCGACATCGACGAGCAAGTTGCCATTGTTGCTATCCCAGACCCGAACGGATTCCCAGGCGATGGCTGTTGCGATCTGGTCGCCCTGTGGCGAGTACTTTGCTGCGACCACCCGTCCTTCCCTGTGGTCGAGTGTTTGTACCCGTTGATGAGTGGCGATGTCCCAGATGGTGGCTGTATGGTGGTGCGATGCGACGAGGCAAGCCGAGTCAGGCGAGAAATCGACTGCCCGGACCAGGATGTTGTCACCAGTGCGGAGGTCCGTGTGCTCGAAGGCTCGCTCGTGCGTGTTTGCGTCCCAGACAAACACTCTGCCCCAGCCAGTCCCCGCTGCGATCCACTGGCCGTCATATGAGACGGCGAGACAAACGACAAACTGCGCTTCCATGGTCGCGATTCGCTCGCCATCTCGCACTCGCCACACGCAAACATCCGGGCTGAGGCCGCCACTGACGAGGTACTCGCCGTTCGCTGCAAATGCTACCGCACCTATGGCATGACCAGCCTCAATTTCGATGAGTGGGAAACAGTCTTGCCCAGCGATCAGCACCCTCGCTATGGGACCATTCGACCACGACGCACCACTCGCCGACGTCACGGACATCAGTGAAGAATATCTGCAGACACGCTGGTCGCACCTGAGTGGCACCGCTTATGTCATTTATTAGTAACGTCGGTGGTGCTTGACCACGTTATTAGCTACAGCGGTTTTCATATCGATAAGCCATCACTTCAGGAATACACATACAGGCGGACTCTGAGATCTGAACCTTGGCTAGCCGAATCTGCCGAGAGTTCGCAGAAATCAATCCGACGAGTTCAGAAGCCTGGGTCGGCCGCCTACAACTAATTTCTTCACGATCTCACCAGTCTCTCGAAAGTGCTTGCGGAGACCCCTCATGATTCTGGGACGAATTCCTATATATTCAGCGATTTGCGTGTCATTCAGACCAGATTGCAGCGACATTCGACGGGCTATCTCCTTCTCTTTCGACGCATCGTTGGAGTAGTGGAGTCAGTTATCTCACGCTCACCAAATAATAATTGATCTATACACAGATTCAAATTCCGACTCAGCCTGCGTGTGTATTTCTCGTGCTTAGGCCTATCGTTTTGAAGATAGCTGTAAAGAGGAATACCTATACTAGATATAGGGCCGATGTCTCGGGAGAAACCTTGTTTACCGTTGGAATTTTCGTATAGCAGTGGAGTTTCAAGGGGAGGATTTCGAACAACGAGGAGTGTCGTATTTGCTGGTGAAGAGCGCTTACATGTGATCGCATAGATACCACTCAACGGACCGTCGGGAATGCTCATGCAAAGCCACGAAAAAGCTCTTGGATTTCTGGCGCCACAGGTTGTATCTCGTCATTGACGAAAAGTCCATGCTTCCCCACAAATTCATTCCCCCGTATCTTGTCGTCAATCAGCAAGGCCAAAAATCTCGCAGGAGTACCTGGTGCAGACAAACCCTTCGGTGGAGCCCACGTTATCTTGGCCGGAGACTTTCACCAGTTTCTCCTGGTCGCAGGCAAACCTCTTTACTGGATGATGGACCTTTCCAAGGAACTCCTCAGGCAATTGTTATGCGAATGTTTCACCACCGTAGTTCATCTCACACAACAAGTCTGAGTCATTGATGCTGATTGGCTTGACCTCCTCCGTCACGTCTGTATGGGCAGTTGCCGCGCCCATCATATCAAAATGCTGTGGTCGCTTATCATCACAAGTCCAGACTGCCCTCCGACCAATTTCACGTCGGATCCCTGGAATCAGGCCATTCTCATCACACCTCGGCACTCCGTTCGCCGCCAATGGAATATAGCAATGGCTCGGGAACGCTGTCGAGTCGGACTGCCACGTTCATATGTCGTTTGGGACCCGGATCTGCTTTCCAGGTGGCCCCTTACCTTACGCTTTTCCTCAATGGAGTGGGCTGGCTCCCCGGATTTCCTCATATCATGACAAACGACGACCTTATAACGGCGCTTACTCGTGTCGTGGAAGTTGGACGCGGGAGGTTTAGCACCATTGGTGACATCAGTTGTGATATTGAGGTGGGTGGTTTCGCGCACGGCCCATGCCTCGTCACTTAATATCGTGCGTCTCCTCCAGGGTGGCCTCGAATTTATGTCGTACGCTTCAATTATCTCGGAACCTTTTTTCCGGTATCGTCCTCAGACCTTCCTAGCTCATCTCCCTGGCGTCCAGATAATGTCTGTGGATATTCTCCCTCCAGCTTGCTGTCAGACGCTTTCGGAGCATTTCTGTCAAGTGTTGATGCCCTACTTGAATGTCGTGATCCATGAGTACCGGGATCGACCTGCGAAGTATGAGTATTCCGAGGCGCTGAAGATGGCCACCGTTGCCAAGGATGGTCAACTTCAAGGGATTCATACGTGGTTGGAAGATCCTCTTCATAAATGGCGACAATCTGCCGTTGGAGGTTTCCAGAGGAAGAAGAAAGTCCTCATGCTTAGGAGTGGGATGGTTGCAGGGCCTGCGATACAGGAGCTATGCAAGCGCTCAGACGTAGAGTTGGTCGTCGGTCAGTAGTCCATCTGTATTTGTATTCTACCATCATGGACTCATTGTATGATCTTCCTGTACGTCATTCGTTACATTCAATCCACGTATTCCACTACCAGCCAGCAACTCACTCCCAGAAGCAAAGGAATTGATCAAAGGCCTTTCTAATGCCAGTGCTTGTCTGCTCGACGTCCAGGACCAGGACAAGGTCTCACGACTCGTGGAGGATGCAGATATTGTCGTTAGGTGGGTCAACTTTGGCGCTGTGAATCGGGACGCTCAGTCAGTTCTGTAGTCTTCTTCCAGTGCCATTACATCCATCTCTCGCCGAACTATGCATCCAGCATGGTAAGCACATGATCGCAGCACCATACATATCGCCTGCTATGCGTGCTTTGCACGAGCGGTGAGTATTAGAGTCGAAATCTTGTAGAGCGGAGTCTGCCGACGTCTTATTATTGAACGAGATCGGGTTGGACCCTGGTATCGACCACTGCTCGGCCCTTTCGCTGGTCAGGCAGCTCGAGAAAGAGAACAGGCGGGTGTCGTCGTTTACTTCTTTTTGTGGCGGTCTCCCCGCTCCCGAAGCATCAGATGTCCCACTGGGGTACAAGTTTAGCTGGAGCTGGAGAGGTGTGCTCAGCTCTGCGCTCAATGGTGCTAGGTTTAAGCTCCATGGCGAGGTATCCGTGCACCCTTTCTTTTTGTTCCATCTTGACTCAGCAGGATCTAATAGGTCACGGAGATCCCGGGAGAGAACGCATTGAAGCCACCACTTTCTGGACGTCCCCATTTCCAATGTTTTAAAGCTAGAGGGCATTGCAAACAGGGATAGTCTCCCATATGCAGACACGTACAGACTCGGAAAGATTGAGGACCTGCGAACAGTTCTGCGAGGTACCCTCAGGTGTGCCAGAGCGGTGGCTGTTGACGCTCGATGATCTCTCATTGCGCATTCGTTGAACAGATACCCTGGATTCGCCAATCTCGTGCACTCGTTCAAATCCATGGGGCTATTGGACACGGATCCGTCGTCGTACGTCTTGCCCTAGTCTTGGCTCGAATTAATCCCACTCGCGCTGGCGAACAAAATGGGCGAGGGTGCCGTCCCCGCAGACTCGCGTTCACTGGCGTCGGCGCTCTCGCACATTGTTCCAGACCCGCGGCACCGCGAGCGCGTGTGGGACGCACTGTGCTGGCTCGGCCTTCTTGCACCACCTCCGTCGTCGTCGAACCGCACATGAGATCGTGGCAGCGCCTGTTGGATCGTCGTCCGTCGCGAAGTTGGTGCAGACGCAGACGGGGGTGTATACGTCCTCGTTGGTGTCGTACGGCACACCTCGCGCGTCCGCCATGTCGCGGTGTGTCGGTCTGCCGGTAGCGTTCGCGACGCTGGCCGTGTTGGACAGGAAAGTTGTAGGAAGGGGCGTTCAGAGCCCGACGGAGGAGACGTTGTATCGGGTAGTTTTGGACGGTCTGGAAGGCGCGAGTCTAGAGATGAATGAGAGAGTGAGACGGGGCCCGGGCATGGACGCTGGACTCGGCGCTGGGCTACGCAGCACAGGTTTCACGCGGGGTGCACCGTGAGGTGATGAGAGTGTATGTATACAAGTGATGCTATTGTAGCTACCACTATATCGGACATGATGCATGACCACGGAGGTCGCGGGCCTCTTCGATCGTGCTGCGGCTCTGCACACGCAGGCGGTACTCTCGTTCCAGCCTTCCCGTCACGTCTCACAAGGCCGAACAAGGCCGAATATGCATTCCTTCAAAAAATTCTTCAATCGGGGACACTGTCCGATCGCCTGAGTGCACTGACATTGGTTGTCCAAAGTAGCCCCTTGCACAAGGGCCCTCGGTGCCCTGAAGAGTCTGGCCGAGAAGGGGAAAGGCAAGGGTGGTCGCAGGGGAAGCCTAAAGGCACTGCGTTGCATTGTCGACTGGTGGGTCGGCGGGGGCGCACCGGATCGCAAGCCCAGGTGAGTCTGCTCTGTCGGTCGAGGTTCACGCTTGACTGCCGCGACAGGTATTTCCGTGACCAGCCCGTGAGTCCTGGTGTAGACGACGAGCGATTACTCGCGTAGTACTTTGAAGACTGACTCAAGAAGTATTTCTTTCTCGGTCCTGCAGATACTTGAGAATCTCGCCGCCGACACTCTACCGTATGTGAGGAGCCAAGCGCTCGCGCTGATATCCGATCTCCTGCGGAATAAGCCCGAGAAAGAAAACAATCTATTGAAGTTGCTCGTAAACAAGCTTGTAGGCGCGTTGTTCGTCATTGCGCAACTCATTGTGACCCTTGTGCGGGGAGATGGAGAAAAGCAGACTTGTTCTCGAGCTTCACACCATCTTCTTCAACTCTTACAGACGCATCCGTCGATGAAAAAGTCGTCATACATGAAGTAATTTAGTTATTCTGTTCCCGTTCCGTGAGGTTAATTGCAAATTACAGGTTCCGCAAATATATCGACACTCTTTTTCCCATCACGCACACGTCCCCTTTCGTCGGCTCTTGCTAGCCAGCCAGGTTCCTCCTCGCCCTCGTCTCGCTCGCGGTCGATTGTGAATCGATATTATCATGTGCTGTACTCCTCGCTCCACGATACGCGATTGGCGCCATCTTCGAAGCAACCGATGGATTTGAACTTATTGTTCAAGTCTCTCAAGGTGGACGAAAACATTGAGAGGTGAAAAGCTTTGTGCGCAGGTTTGTTCAGGTGTTGATCGTTGGAGGTACAGAGCTTGTAATCGGAGGTCTCTACTTGCTCAGAGAAGTGAGTTGATCAGTATCCTGATTTCGGTGGTCGACAAATCTCATCTTTCCAAGATCTTCAGTACCATTCCGGCTCTGCGCGCGGTCCTGAGAGGGACACGGGTTCCGTCAGAGGGTGAAGATTATGATCCTCGCAAACGAGATCCGCGATTTGCGCACACATCGGCTTCTCCGCTGTACGAACTTGTGCGTCGCATCTCATACTCTTCCTCTACTTTTTCCTTCCCAAACAGCTAACCCGGTCGTTTCTAGCTTCTGCTCCTTCACCACTACCATCCGGCCATTTCGCTTCATGGACGTCAGCTGCTCGCGTCACAACCGATCACCTCGAGCCCGGACCTCACGCTCTCTCATTTCCTCGATCGTTTTGTATACAAGAACCCAAAAAAGCCGAAATCGAAAGGCGCGAGCGCCATGCAACCAGCTGTGAGTTCAATCGACGGCATCAGTGTCAAGCGACTCAGAGGCGAAGTCAGCGGGGGCGCGTTGCCGAACGAAACCAAGTTCTGGGGGAAGCGGGCGGGGGAGGTTCCTGTGGACGAGGCACGATTCCATTTTTGTCTTCGCAGATACATCGACTCACCCTACGTCGTCTAGGTCTTCTTTCACAGGTATTTTTCAAGAAAAAATCGCAAGAAACTTGCGGAAGCCGGCGGAGACGAAGA
>JBBPLV010001112.1:0-11551 GCA_038089975.1 Boletellus ananiceps | reverse complement strand
CCTATTTTTCCTGGTATTTTTCTGTCCTTTTCTAACTCAATCCGACTACCCTATGAATTTATATGGATTTCACCCACTTATCTATTCTGCATTCAGGCTTAGCTAGCCTAATTGCCCCTCATACATCATGGACTTGGTCCGGACTCATCTAGACCACTCCAGAGTCATTCCAACTCACATTGACTCACTCCAGCACATGTTTGACACATGTCCACCCTAGTAACCATGACAGACACAGAGTCATGCTGTCTCCGTGCAGGTCCATGCAGGTATGCACTCCCATGCACAGCCTTGCACTGCCACACATAGCTGAACTGCTGGCTCACCTCAGTCTGAGATCCAGATTATCCAATTTGGGTATGTGACTTATCACACAGCCACATGATTGCCATAGCCACATTTCACATAGTGACCTCATGTTGATCCTCATGGCCCCTGTCCATAGTTACCACTCTCATGCAACTCATCCATTGTCACTCTGTACCCTACACATGTTTCCCTCATGTACATATGACTCCTCCTGACTCAGGTAGACACAGGATATCATTAGATCTAGTGTACATGAATGTAAACATAAGAAAGGTATATAAGGGATGCCCCCAGCTCACAGAGGACCCAGTCTTGTCCTCTTGAGTTTGCCCACTCAGCTCTCTCAGACCATAAGCCTCCTTGCTCTTAAATAGCTCCTTATCCAGCTGGGCTGGTAAGTGGTTGTTTCAGAAGGGAGATGCTTGGGGGGAATTTGAAGGGTGGATCTTTCCAGCATGGAGATTTTCCTCAAGGAAAGCTTCTGTGGCTTTCTGTTCGTCTGGGGAAAGCAGGTAGAATTTCCCTACTTTAGGAACAAAGGACTCATCAAGGTTGATCTTGTGGTCGTATGGACAGGAAGGAGGAACATGGTCAGCTGCTTCCTTGGTAAAGACCAAATAGAAAGCAGAATATTCCTCTGGTAAGGCAACCTTGGGTTTGGCAAGCTCCATTTTCACAGCAAGGTCTGTAGCTATGGTGAGCTTGGCAATGAGTTTGGCCTGTTTGGGGTTAACGTTCTGATAGTATCGTACTCCTCATTTGATCATTCATTGGAGGGAGCAGACTTCTACAGCCTGATCAGTGAACTGATCCTGGGTTTCATATCTCAGATAGTTGTAGAGGCGTTTGTCATAGACCTTATCAGCATCGATGTGTCTAACAGGTTGAGGAGGTGAGGGAGGGGGAGAGCAAAGCTTAGCAGCATGTTGGAGCTCATCAGCAACATACTGGTCATTGAGTTTGTTGGTTTGATCTGAGGCAATAGGGATAGTGAGGGTATGCTCAGTCCAATTGATGGTGGGGTTGGCTACTTTGAGCCAGGGCATTCCTAGGATTGCATTTTCACTTCCACAGTTGATATGGAAGAGGGTTCAATGGAGGATTCTGCAGGTGCAGACATACAGTTCAGTAGTAAAGACAATGTCACCATTCCAGTTAGAGGTTTGGTCAATGTTTTGGACTGGGATGGGGATAGTGAGGCAGGTGAGGGGAAGGCGATGCTTGTGAGCAAATTGCCAGTCTAGACAGTTGATGTTTGTACCACTATCAACAAGGGTGGGGATATCGATAGCTTTGAGAGTATGGATGGGTTCTACCAATGAAACAGGGACACGAATTGATTTCTTTTTGGTAGATACAATTGGGGGTGTACTAGAAACTCTAGAGGAGGGGACTTGCATCGATTGAGGCCTCCATTTCAAAAATCCTAGTTGAGGAGAGACACCTTTCTGACCTCTCTGTCTTCATCATCATCATCATCATCAATCTCTTGGAGAGAGGGAATGGCTTCTTTGACCTTTTGGACTTTTTGTCCAGCAGGTTTTGTGGGAGTGGAATTGGCAGGGAAATTGAGGTAGTTGTGACTGCCATGGCCAGGTTTCCTGCAGTGGAAGCAAAGGTTGTTTGCAATGCAACATTGTTGTTCAACAGGGGTTAACTTTGGAGTAGTGCAGACAGCATCTACATCCATGGCATCAGGATCTCTAGCAGGGCAAGAGGGGGTGGGAGCATGGTAGACAGGGGTTTTGTAGAGTTTGGTGCTGTATTTGGCAATCTCATCAGCATGCTTCCAATTTTTGTAGAAGTGGAAGGCTTTCTTGTCCCAGTCTTCAATGATGGTAGGGACAGTGTCCATAGACATGATGCAACACATAAGGGAAGGGGAAAGGCCAGCAGAGTAGTAGCCAATGAAGACATGGTCTTCAGTGATGCCAGCGAGTTCCTTGTTCTGGAAGAACTTGGAAGAGTATTTGGCAAGGGGGGGATCGAAGACCTTTTTATGGGTCTTGGGATCTTGTTTTATGGTCATCCAGGTGGTGGACAGCCAGGTGATGGCAGAAGGTACGATGTCCTTGTGGTTGAATGCCTTGACAAATGCTTTGTAGAAGTTGGCCCAAGATCTGAGTTGGGGGGTAGACCTTGTGAGTGCTTTTCGTCAGAACATGTCTGCCCAAATGGCAGCTGACTTTTTGGTCATATAAGAGAGGGTGAAGGTGATCATTCTCTCCTCTGTGTTGTAGATTTCATGGTTAATGGTGAGGTAGAAGAGCACGGTATTCATCTATGCTATAGTGGTGTCTGGGGAGCCATCATAGGCAGCAGGGGTACCAATACAAAGTTTGGTAGATTTCACAGGGGCAGTGAGGGTGGGGGCAGCAGTGGAGGATCTGGAAGATCTGGTGGTGGGTTGGGAGGGCATGGATGGGAGAAAGAGAATGATGAGACTGTGGATAACAGTTGAAGGAGTGAGGGGATGAGGGATAACAAGTTCATCAAGGAGACGAGCAAGGTCAGAGTCTTCTTCCTGAGGCAGAAGTGGTTCATTGGAGTGAGTCTCCAAAAGGTACTTGTCTTTGTCATCAGGGGATGATTCAGAGTTGTGGAGGGTTGAGGTGGGGTGCCACCCAGAGGACAAGGGAGGGGGTCGGTGGGAAATGGTGAAGGACTACAGCGGTGGTAGCCTTTGAAGTAGAAGCTAGACTTTTGTTATGCTTGGCCCAGGTAGGGATGAGCACAGACCTAGCAGGCGGAGGACCAGGATGAAGGGCTGAATACCTTCAGCACCAGGGGGGCATTATCTGGAGGGTCTTCCTGTGGAGTGAGGGTGAAGGATGCTGAGGGTCTTCCTACAGCAACAAAGGGACTTCCAGTCAAGAAGAGGTTCTTGCTAGTGGACGAGGGGTGAAGGACCAAAGTGGTAGATTGGCTAAGGTATGCTTAGATAAGTCTAGCTTAAGGGTACATGGCTAGACAATGAGGGTTTATGTACCAGTCCAAAGAGTGCACGGACCAACTACCACATAAGGGAAGAGGAGAGAAGGAACAACAAGAGGTCTGAGTTGGATTGGATAGAAGCATAAGCAATAATGACATAGGTGTCAGGAAAGGAAAAGGAAGTTTGAGTTGGATTAGACGAGGACTAAAGGGAAATGACAAAGAGTCTGGCCAGTTGGATGACAAAGTAATAAGGAATGTGTCAGCAGCAACAGTAAAAAAAGGGGCTATGGGAAAAGAAAAGGGGTGAATCATAACACAGAGACTACAGAGACTACAGAGCAATAAAGTACTAGTCTTATAAGACTCCATTACACTAAATAACACTATTGGAATCACTTTTATTTTGCTGTAGAATGGGAGACTGTTACACAGGTGTGTATCTCAAGCGCAGAGGCTAGGACTGACCGATGGGCAGGACACTCACGAAGAGGTATGACTCAGTCCAGAGGGAACTAGAGAACTATATGGTCAAGGACCAGACTAAAGGACAAAGGTTGAGGACCCAGAGAGGGGACTCAGACTAGGAGGTGACTCAAGGCAATGCTGAATTGTGTAGAATGAGAATGTGGTACATGGTTTGTGGCTAAGGTTTATATAGTGAGGTTAACCATGCACAGACCAGGTACCATATGAAGAAGAATAAAGAGAATAGTTAAAATTGGAGTCCAAGTTGAATCAGACAGGGATGGAAGTGATATGACTACAAAGGAACAATAGACACTTCAAGAACATTCCACAAGAGAAGAACATGAACATGAGTATAAAGGAAAAGGCCTGGAATGTAGGATCAAGAAGGACGAAGACAGGATAGAAGGAAGATGTGCAGATAGAGGAAAGAAATTGTAACATTACCCCCTTCATATGCTTGAGCTCCAGGCTTGAGAACCTCAAGGCCTGGCTGATGGCAGAGGAGGGCTGTTAGAGCGCGTTCTTCTCCGCTCTGCTCCGGTCAGTCGGAGGTGCGGATGGAAGGTCAAGAGGGACGAGAGGAGTCCGGAAGGAGTCTGGAAGGTTGGAGGTGTCGAGGACGTTGGTCTCAGCGATGCGGGGTGGCACGCTGTACCCTTGCGCGCTCTCAGTCCTCTGAGGTCGGAGGTCGAACGGAGGAGGAGGAGATGTCGGAGACGGAATCCGATGGAGGAAGACTGAGGAGAGAAATGAAGAAGATGGCTAGGATCGATATTCAGACTAAGGTTACAGGAGGTAAGTACAGAGCTTATATAGTACGGAGTCCGAGGCTATGTACTACGGATGACTGAGACGGATGACAGAGACGGAGGCGGAAGGGAAACTACTCCGGAGCTGTGCTTCCGGGTAGGAGAATGCCGGAGCTGTGCTCGTGTAGAGAACACAGCTACGGGCGAAGTCTATGAGCGGAACTAACTAAACAGAGATAGTAAGTAACAGAAACAGGAACAGGAACGGAGTCCGGAGGTATGTACAGGAGTCGGAGAGGGAATATGAACGGAGATGAGGACGGAGGAACGGAGATGGGACCGGAGCTGACACGGGTCGTGACAGACTGAAACCATAATATGTGTTCATGGGTGATATGGTATAAGTTGGAAGGCAGTGTATCGCAGCTTTGAAATCAAACCATCCAACTTGGCCAAGATGTAGGACCCTCCAGTGGTCCAGTGAAGGACTACCATCAGACCCAAGTATTGAGGCTTCATCTTCTGATTCAACTCCTTTTTGATCTGTGAATTGCAAACTAAGACCAGACTCCCTGGTGGGAAGTCAAAGTCCTTAATCCAATTCTTGATATGGACTCAAATTGCTTGATTGAAGCGAAATGAGATTTGATGATGTTGGCACAGATAGAATCTATGTCATCCTGACACTTTTGGAGCTGACAAGCTTACCAGGCAATCAGTCCAGTTGTGGAGAGAGGATTAGTACCAGGTAATGGAATAAGAAATGTAGTTTCCGAAAGGCCAAAAGGAAATAGAGGTTTGATGCCATGTATCATGAAGTAAGGTGAAAGACCCATGGACTTCATGATCATGACTTGCTCTGCTCAAAAAATGGAGTGAGCTGTAAAATGCCAGTGAGCTTCCCCCTCAGGGGAACTTTTCATGATGGCCTCCCAGACATCAAAATGACCCATACATGCCATGGTCCCAATCCATGTGTGTATCCTGGTCTTGCTCAGTAGGTGCAGCATGGTACTTGTGCTTGTCTCCCTGTTCCTCATGTACATCCTAGTCTGGATTGTCTTGATCCAGAGCCTCATTGAGTCTTTCTTGGACATCTTCAGAAAGGTGTGTGGTTCATATGATTTCTTTCTCCACATTGCTTGCAGATTTCAGATGGTGATACCAGGTCCTCCATGAGTTAAATTGAATGCATCATCCACAGCAGAATCATTGACATTGACAGCACCACTGGCCATCCATGGTAGTTGTGTTCAGGATTGAAGATATCAAAAGGCAGCAGGTCTGGCATTGGACCACAGTAGCAGCAAGTATATATATATGTCAGTAGTTATTTAATAAATAGTAATGTACTCAATTGTACAAAGATGTGAGCAATAGAGATAAGTAGACATGCATAGAGCACATTCTAGATTGAGGCACAGACTGGTACACCCTGGTTGCTCTCATACTCTACAGAGTACATCTTGCTTAACCACTATATATCTGCTTTCAGCTGGGGATGACATACTAAAGGAACTCCCACATCCAGCAGACCTACCAGAACCACCAGATGAGGCTATGCAGCAACAGTGTTATGCTTGGCCCATGTAGGGATGAGCATAGACCTAGTGGACAGAAGACAGAGGACAAGAGGAACAAAGGGATGGTACCTTCAGGACAAGGGGTGTTATCTAGAGGGTCTTCCTACAGTGACAGGGATACTTCCAGTTGAGGAGTGGTCCTTGCTGGTGGACAAGGAGCAAGGATCAAGAGCAAAGGTGGTAGATTGCCAAGGTATGCCAGGTTAGCCTAGCTTAGGATAAAGGGCTAGGACTAGGCTACTAGAGTGTATATGGACTAGCTGTTATGCAGGCATCCAGTCCCTGGTATGCTGAGTCACACTTAAAGAAACAGTATGTTATACAGGGGTGTACCTTGAGTGCAGAAGCTAAGACTGACTGATGGGCAGGACACTCATGAAGAGGTATGACTCAGCCCAAAGGGAACTAGGGGACTTATGTGGTTATAAACCAGACTAAGGACAAAGGGTGAGGACTTGGAATGAGGACTTGGACTGAGAGGTGACTCAAGATAGTGCAGAATTGCATCGATCAAGAATAAGGTACATGGTCTGTGACTAGGGTTTATATAGTTGTGCTAATCATGCATGGACCAAGTGTCTGAAGAAGGGAGAACAAAAGAGAAACCTATAATGAGAAGGTCTGAGTTGAATCAGACCAGAGCATAAGCGCAATGACTACAATGAAATAATAGAGACTATGAGATCATTCCATAAGAGAAGAATGTGATTGAAAATATGAAGAAAAAGGCCAGGGACACAGGAGTGGGAAGGATGAAGATAAGATAGCAAGAAGATGTGTGGATAGAGGAAAGAAATCATAATATTACCCCCTTCATATACTCAAACTCCTGGTTCAAGAACCTCAAGCTCTGTCAGATGGTGGCACAGGAGGGCCAGTGAATACTCCAGTGGCTTGTTCAGGAGTGTAATGCTCAAGTGGACAGTCACTGAGGAGGTGACCAATCTGATTGCAGCATCTGCAGGTACGTGTGGGGCAAAAATGGGCTCTGTGTCCCCATCACTGACAGAAAGAGTATTGGATGGTAAAGCAACAGTGAGCAGGATGGCCAGGAGCAGGGGTATGGCAGGAGGGGCATTGATAGTCAGGACAGTCATCTCAGTAATGACCCAAAAGATGGCAGTGGAAGCAGCAAGTCATTGATGTATGGGGGATGCAATGGTTTGAACTGCCAAGGAGAGCACCTGTGAGCCATTGGAGAGATGGATGAGTTGAATGTTTGCCTGATTAAGGGTAAGGGCAGACTGGTCAAGAGTGTACTCACTGGACAAGTCTGAGGGGATGTCCAAGGAGGACAGAGTAGAGGGAGCAGAGGAGAGATGAGCAAGGAGAGGAGGAGGAGATGGGGGAGTGGGAACAGGCAAAGGTAAAGGACAGGCCTCTAAAGCTTCCAATGAATGAATATAGTGGTCCCAAGCATCTGGAGGCATAGAACAATAAATGCAGTGAAAGGTAGGGTAGAGGATTGTGGGATCAACACATTCAATGTAACTATAGAAACAATGAAGATGGAGAAGAGAAAGGACTTGTTCAGGAAGATGATTGATCAATAGACGAAAAGGGAGGCTGAAATCCATAGGTAGATCAGAAGGGGCTGCTTGAAAATGAAAAGACTGGATATGAGAAACATTGTGGAAATGGTGCATTAGCCCCTTCGTGATGTCATCCTACTCAAAGAGGGGATCATTGTTGAGGGCATGGACAAGGACAGGAGTGGTGAGGATGGTGGTGTAGAGCGTGTTGATGGAGGAAGCAGGAAGAAAGGTAGGCCACACAGGCTGAGAATGCAATGGAGAGGTAGAAGAAAAACTTGAGCATGATGAAGAAGAAGTAGGTGAAGGGGCAGAAAATGTAGATGGCATAGCAAACAAGGAAGAGGAGGGAGTTCAACAGAATAGTGATGTAACAGAAAATAAGAGTGGACAACATTGGTCTATTGTAGAGAGTGAGACTTTTTATATGACAAGAGAATAGACTTGGCCTGACAGAGATTGCTTTTGGGTTCCCATATATTTTCCGATGCTGAGTAACCCTTCCATGTGGTCAGGTACTGGTAGTGACTGGGAGAACCTTTATGTGTGAGAATGCTGTCCACCTCATTTCTTCCTCACCTTCAATCACATCAGGAGGCAGTGATGAGAATGATGGACCACATGCTTCCATGGAGTGGAAGAATGATAAGAGGGTGGCTGTCACAACCTGTGTCAGCTCCGGTCTCCATCTCCATTCCTCCATTCCTATCTCTGTTCCTATCTCTGTTCTGACTCTGTATGTACCTCCGGACTCCGTTTCTCCCATCTCTGATCTTATCTTATCTCCATATATACATTCTTGTATCTCTGTTAGGATTAGTTCCACTCTTAGACTTCGCCCACGGCTGTGTATGCAGCACCGGCATTCTCCTACCCAGAAGCACCGCTCCGGAGTAGTTCTCCTTCCATCTCTGACTTACTCATCCTGTTACAGCCTCTGTTACTAATCTGCTTTGGACTCCGTATATATACTCTTTACTTACCTCTTGCACACTCCAGTCTGAATATCGATTCTAGCCATCTACTTCACTTCCCTCCTCAGTCTTCCTCTATCAGATTCCATCTCCGACATCTCCATCCTCCTCCGTCCAACCTCTGACCTCAAAGGACTGAGAGTGCGCAAGGGTACAGCGTGCCACCCCACATCGCTGAGACCAATGTCCTCAACACCTCCAACCTTCCAGACACCTTCCGGACCCCTCTCGACCATCTCGCCCTCTCGCTCACACCTCCGACTGACCAGAGTGGAGCGGAGAAGAACGCACTCTAACAGTGGCATGGAAGACATCATGTATCCTCCATGTAGACAGGAGATGTAATCAGTAGGTGAGGGGAGATAGGACCTGAGAGATTTCAAAAGGGCCTAGGTGTTTGGGAGTGAGTTTTCAAGATGGGAAGGGGATATGGAGATTGGTTGTTTCTAGCCATACCTTATCTCCAACTTTCCATGGAGAGAATTTATGGAAAGCATGTTGTGTCATCAGCCAATGAGCTGACTCATGTGCTGCAAGTGCTTCTTTTTGGGATTCTTCAAGGAGGGTAAGGCAGGAGGAGAGAGTGGGAATGAATGTCTTTCCAAGGGTGGGATAGGCTCAAGGTTTATAGCTCAACATAAGGGAGAATGGAGAGATGGAGGAATGTGTTACGTTTGATGTGGGTAGCAGCGAACGTAGACTCGAGACGCCGTCTATGGGTGCGAGGGTTCAATGGGGCCGCTACTAGGAGAAGGCGAAGTTGCTCCTAGGGGTTCGGGGAATGGCCTAGGGAGGCCCAGGGTTCTGAGGAATGAGGCTAGATTCGAGTAAGACTAGCTTGGGGTGCATGGTACTGGTAGCTAGGTTTATATAGGTATTGGAATGGTGCACAGACCAAGCTGTGCGTATACAAATGGGGTGGCCGTGAAGTCAGGACGAGTCAAAGGAAGTCAAGAAGTTGGAGATAAGGATGAGTCATGAGAAGTCAAGAAGTTGGGGATAAGGATGGTGACTCGAGATAAGAAGAAATGAGTCAAAGATAAGGGAAAAAGATAGGGGCGAGACAAGGAATCGTAACAGAATGAGGGGAGGAATTGTGATGGAACTCAGCAGTGGTGAGGAATGAAGACCAGGAATGGGGTTGATTGGCACAGAAGAGGTGGAGGTAGGTTTTGATCTCTTGATTGGTCCACTTGGTCTGCCTGTCTGTTTGAGGATGGTAGGTGTTACAACATCTGACGCGGTATACGGCTTGCGATATCATTCCTCTTTGTTCTGTCCAACTACTCTTCCTTCTTACTTAGATAACGCGACCTTCCCGGCATTCCCTTTGTATCCGTTGCCGGATAGGGACCCTTGAGTTACTACATTTGGTATGCCCTCCTTTCTACTCTCGGACACATAGCCCTCCCACAGCATCATCTCGTTATTGATGCTGCGTCTCCCCACGATCCATACTAGGTATCTCTTCGTTACTATACCAGGAATTACTACTCTAGCGAAGTACAGCTCTGCCTAGGTATTTATACCGTGCCCTGTACGATACTTGTTCCCTAGCTAGTTCTGCGCAATCCTACGTGCAGTCTCTGGCCATCCGCGAGTCCGACCTTCGGATAGCGAGCTTCCGACATCGATTAGTCTCCGTCCTACTATTGAGTGGACGCTGTCCAAGTGTTACCTTTCGGAAACATAGGACTCCGATTACAGATAAGAGATTGTACGCAGTTCGCGTAACAGTGACCAGTCTGATTGCAGCATCTGCAGGTACATGCAGGGCAAAAGTGGGGTCCATGTCCCCATCGGTGGCAAAAGGAGCATTGGATGGTAAAGCAACACTGAGCAAGATGGCCAGGGGCAAGGGCATTATAGGAGGGGCATCAATATTCTGGACAGTCATCTCTATAATGACCCAGAAGACTGCAGTGAAAGCAGTGGGTGGAGGCGGTAGCAGGTCGACAATGAATAGGGGATGCAATGGTTTGGACAGCCAAGGAGAGGACCTGAGAGCCATTGGGGAGACAGATGAGTTGGATGTTAGCCTGGTTAAGGGCAAGAGCAGACTGGTCAAGAGCATACTTGCTGGATGTGTCAGAGGGAACATCCCTAGAGGAGGGGGTGGATGGAGCCATGGAGAGATGAGCAAGGAGAGAGGGTGGAGAAGGGGGAGCAGGAACGGGCAAAGGTAGAGGGCGAACCTCGAAAGCTTCTATGGAATGCATGTAACAATCGCAGGCCTTGGGAGGTATAGAGCAAAAGATATGGCAAAAAGTAGGGTAGAGGATGGTGGGATCAAGACATGTAACATAACTGTGAAAGCTGTGAAGATGAAGGATGATGAGGATGTGGTCAGGAATGCAGTTAATAATGAGATGAAGGGGAAGACCAAAGTTGACTGGTAAATCAGAAGGGGCAGCTTGAAAGTGAAGGGATTGAACACAGGAAGCGTCATGAAAGAGGCACACTAATTCCTGCATGACCTCATCCTGCTTGAACAAAGTATCATGGTTGAGGGTGTAGACAAGAGTGGGATTGGCAAGGATAGCAGCATAGAGTGTGTTGATAGAGGAAGCAGGAAGAAAGCAAGGCCATACAGGCCGCAAATGTAAAGGAGAATTAGAAGACCAGCTCAAATGTGAAGAGGATGACGTTGGTGATGGGATGGAAAATGTAGAAGGCATAGCAAACAAGGGGAAGGAGGAGGTTTAGGACAAGGGTGATGAAAAAGAAAATATAGGCAGGCGACATCAAAACTATGGTAGGGAGTGAGTCTTTTTACAGGAAGAGAGGATGGCCTTGGCATGATGGAGATTGCTCTCTGGTTCCCACATATTTTCTGATGCTGAGTAACCTTTCCATGCGGTCAAGTACTGATAGCGACCAGGAGAACCCTTGTGTGAGAGAATGCTGTCCATCTTGTATTCTTCTTCACCTTCTATTATGTCAGGAGGCAGTGTTGGGAATGACAGGCCATGTGCTTCTGTGGAGCAGAAGGATGATAA
>JBBPLV010001111.1:0-11573 GCA_038089975.1 Boletellus ananiceps | reverse complement strand
CCAGGACGACATGTCTGCCTACAATTCGGAGCAACTGACAGCCAGCTCCAAAACGTTAGACCGCTTTCTGCTGTGTTCCACTTCGGTTTGGGTTTATCTGTATATACGGACAAACACTGCAGGCTGGCAATAGCACATGACTCGCCCATCGGTGGGCGGAGGCTGCACACAAGCAGCTCAGAAATTCTCGCCAAGTTGAGGCAACGCCTACGACACAGACGATGGAACTGTGGTACACAAATACCTGATCATGTAGCCAGTAGTGCAACTGCTGCCTAGTATAATTGCATGAACTTGAAACAAAGTAAACAGCAGGGGACGTCCCCACACGTGATCCCACGCGGGTTAGCGACCGCGACCGGCCATGGCAGATGCGGGAGCGGGTCCTCAGCGACGACGTGCAGGCGCAGACGGGTGCGCACGGGGGACGTTGCGGGCGTGCGCCAGTCGACCGCAGGCCCGGGGGCGGCGGCGAGGCGCAGTACGTGGGCGGGGCCGCGGGAAATGTCAAAGGCGATCGGGTGGGCGCCGTTGCAGCGGTGTTGGAGGTGTGGGTGGAGCACCGTCACGGGGCGGGGCTTGAGGGGGGCGCGGGTGTGGGGGGATCGCTGTCGGCAGGGCGATGCTGCGGGGCGTGTGTGCCGCGCTGGCTCGTCCAGGGGTCATCTGGGTGGATCGAGGTGGCTTAGGGCGCTCGGGGATCCCTGGAAGAGGCGGCACCGTCTGTGCTACGCTGGGAGGCCCTCGGGCGGAGAACCAGGGCGGGGCGGGGCACGTGGCGCCCGTACATTTTCCGCAGGTCGCTGTCGCTTGTCGCCCGCTGCGACGGTCGTCAGCGCCGCCACACAACACCGAGCGACGCCCGCTCACGGATAAAGCGCCTCACGAGTGTTCAGAATCTGTCGTAGGCGTTTTTGTCTCGCGCGGATGCGGTCGTGCGCCGCACGTCGTCGTCGTGCCTCGAGCCGATCTGCCCCTTGGTCGCCCCGTCGCGGACGGGATCGGCGCTCCACGAGGCATATGCAAAGGTAGGGAGATAGTAAGCGGGGACCTGGCGAGGGGCAGCGGACACCGTCCAGGGCGGATAGTGGCTCCCCGGTGGCGGATACCCTGGCCATGCGTACGGATGCCTGCGCTGGGACATGGCTCTGGACCGACTCCGAGAGTGGGAGTGGAGAGAAGGGGTTTCCGCAGCACGCACGCAGGTGGGGCCTGATGAGAGAAGGCGCAAAGGCGATCGTGATGAGTACGAGGACGGGGTAGGGTGTGATGGTTGTTACCAGCCAGACGTCCTTTCATCCTGGGGCGTGGTGCGACGGCTCTCGCACCGTGTGATCTCGAACGCGACTCTCGTGTTCGTTGCGGCCCATCAGATGGACCGGCAGGCTGCGGTGCTGCAAGGTCATGCGAAGTGGAGGAAGCGGGATGAAAGAGGTTCGTTTCCTCACCCCACCCAGACCCAGTCGACGTCCGGGGAGGAGCGCATCGTTTGCATCGCGGAGGGCGGAAAGTAGGCAGGAAGGTCCAGCGTCCGTCGGGGGCGCAATCCGGTTTTCTCGTTCTATCTGGCCGCGTTTCCACCGGCCATGCTTATCGTTTTGCACCCCACTGCACTGCGGGTTGTTCCTGTGGCCAGAATGAACTGTGGTCTCGCTGTCACCTTAGGTCTTCGGCTCGGACTTGAAGCCTGTCGGGCCCGAGTTAGGAAGGTGGAGAAAAGACCCGTCGCTCCCAAACGGTTTGAGGGTCCAAGTTTGCTGTGGCGTGGACCCTCAGGCTTTTGGCCCTGCCATCAAGGGCAGGCGGCGCGCCTGTAATCTCTGGCGATCACTTGACGAGCGGTTCTGAACGTCGGCTCCAACCGAGCCTTTTCCAACTTGAAATGTTGGTGATGGTCCATTACAGGAGCCGCTATCGTAAACTTGATGCGACTCCCGGACGATGATCATTAATGAATGACTCACCACCGGCATCTCCTTTTAGATTTCAGTGGCTCTCCCCCGGTTCCCTCTGGTGTAACAGAGGTCGCAGTGCGCGCCCTACCAAGTCGCTTCAATGTCGTTCCTGGTAGGTTCAATGGTCGTCATATCCCCTGCCATTCGCTGCCTGAAACGAAGCGATCTGACACATTCTGTCTGCCACGCTCTCGTGTCCTCTCCCGGTTCCAAACAGTCCTCGTACTCAGGGCGAAACTTAGCGCGGGTGAGTTTTTGAGGGGAGGGACCCAATTCGTCTACATGAAACGGTCTACTAAGCTTCGCGCTCTCCCCTAATCATCGCGGGGGGGTAAAGCAGAAGCAGGGCGGGAAGAACCACATGGCAGCCGATCCACCTGGAGGGGATATCAATGGTGGGCCCATAAATTACGGCGTCGTCCGACTCGGATCGCATCTCGACTAACTCACATCGTCATAATTCGCATTGGTGATCAAGGAAAGTGTAACGAAGGCACAGGGGCACGATTCCGTCCAGCCAGCCGGTCAGTCGCTGGTACTGGTCAGCGCCGATGAGTCAGAAGTCGCAAATCATGTAATACGGTACGAAGACAATCGTTCCATTGAACGCGGCGAAGCTCCTGGTGTTTTGGCCGAACCGTTTGTCCGAACTGCTCCCCATCCTAGAGCACGTTCCATTCCAGCCCATATACTACCATATCGAGTATAACAGCACTTTACGTCTGAGACGAGTGCATCGGCCCGACGAAAAAATTCTGAATCGGCTCATTCAGAGCTCTCGTCTATGATCCCTGGGTCCCCGCTGCAGAGAAGGGCAAGAAGGCAAAAGAACAGGCGTCGCACGCAAACACATTTACACCACTACAGAGAAACTTCCCCTCACATCCGTCCGCATCTCTTCGCACGCGTCCGTAGCGTCCGCGTCAGCTCTGTCGTCCACAAACACGACCGCACTCACGACCGCACCGTGAGTTGACGTCAGTCCGATCCCCATGTCGGTGTCGCCAAGTCTGCTCTCGAGATCCCGCGCATACAACTCCCGGAGACTCAAGGTCAGCCGTGGGACGAGCATGTATATGGGTGCCACTTTCACTGTCCTCATCGGTACCGCCAACCATCCTTGGAATGTGACGTGTGTCATATAAGATATTGCACTGATGATCATGAACGAGAGGATGTTATTCATAGGGAAATCTCGCCACCATCAGCAGGGGGGGTGGAGAGAAGATTGTTAGGAACACTACTCGGGCCACGCTCAAAGTGAGGCAGTAATCCAAGCAGGGAAATAATATTCTGAACCTAGGGAATATGTACAAGAAATGGGCCTACTTATATACTGTCTGTACCCTATGATGTCATTGTCTAGATCAGCCTGGAACTTTAATGTGATACATGTGAAGGAAAATAGAATAGTCTAGAAGATTCTGACATTACCCCCTTTTTAAGATTGGATGTCCTCAGCCAATGGGATATCAAACATGGAATCTGGATACCTTTGAAAGTGTTTTCTGTACTCAAGAAATTCAGGATTGGAAAACAGGGTTGAGGATGAGACAGGTATGGGTTGGTGTTGACAAATGGGACAAGAACAAGGAGAATCAGATTCTTGTTTGTTATAACAAAGTTTAAGAGTTTTAGAAGATCGAGCTGCTGCAGGATGCTTTCGATGGAACTCTTTGAGGAAGTTCTGCACATTGGGGAGACGGTCTTCTCTGATCCACTCATTTTCTTCAGACAGAAATCCCTTCCAAGATACTAGGTATTCGATGTGTCCTTTGCGGGATCTAGAATCGAGTATAGATTCAATTTCCTATTCCTCTTGTCCAGAAATCACGTCAGGGGGAGGGGGTGGAACTCGTTGTTGAGAAGGGAAAGTGCCTTTAGTGTACGGGTGTAATAAGCACTCATTGAATACAGGATGAATTCCTCTCCAACTGGCGTCCAGTTTGAGTTTGTATGCCCCTTGTCTGACCTTTTTAATGATTTTGAATGGACCATATCTCTTATCCCTGAGTTTCTTTGAAGGTCTTTCTGATTGAATGTTTCTTCCTTCTAAAAGAACTAGATCCCCAGGTTTGTACTCCATTGGCGGTCTGACAGATCGATCATGAAAGCACTTCATATCCTGTGCTGCATGTTCCAATGCTTCTTTGGCTCAATTAAAGCTTCCTTTCATCATGTCCACAAAATCTTTGGCTGATTCATTGTGAATCTCTTTTCAGTAATTCCCTCAAATCAAAGGTTGTTGCCCATAATTAAGAACAAATGGGGAATAGGTAGTGGACAAGTTCACATTTTGATTGTGTGCAAATTCAGCCAGAGGTAGCCATTCTGTCCAATCGTTTTGGAGATGGTTGGCATAGAGTCTTAAATATTGTTCTACCATAGCATTCATCCTTTCTGTTTGTCCATCTGTCTGGGGATGATATGCTGTAGAAGGATTTCCTTCTATGTCTAACAACTTGTAGAGATCTGTTATGAAAGATGAAATGAACTGAGGTCCCCAATCTGAAATGACTTTTTGAGGTGTTCCATGGAGTTTGAATATGTGATCATGAAATATCTTGGTGACACCAAGAGATGTGATTTCTGATGCCACGGGGAATAGGTGTATCATTTTTGAGAATCAGTCAACCACAGTTAATATGGTATCCTTTCCTTGTGATTCCGGGAGAGGTCCTATTAGATCAATGGATATGATTTCCCAAGGTGCATCAGGAATTTCATTGGGATGAAGGGGAGTTGTTCGTGCTTGGGTTTTTGCTTTGACCTTTTGACATTGATCACATCCTTTGACATATGTTTTAATGTCTTTTTGAAGGGTAGGCCAAAAATACTTGGTCATGATAAGGTCTCTTGTGTGTTGAACTCCTGGATGTCCAGCTAGTGGATGATCATGGTGTTGAATAATTATTTTTTCTCTTAATGGTAATGATTTGGGAATGTACATCAAGTCATTCCAGAAAATAATGTTATTGACTCTTTTCCACTTTGATTCTGGTTTTTCTAAGGCTTTTCTGACCAAAGTCTCTGTCAGATGTTGTGTTTTTGAAATGATTGACTCAATTGTTTCCTGATCACTAAGACCTGGATTCAATTGTTTGACAAAAAGCATGGTAGGAAGGAGAGTTTGTTGTGTATTGTCCGATTGCACCCCCTTTTCAAAGTCTGGCCTCTGGGACAGAGGATCCGCTAGATTAGTTTTACCAGAGCAATGGGTTAAAACAAAATGATATTCCTATAACAATTGATGCCAACGAGCTTGGCAACAAGAGAGATCTTGTGGTTTCTTGAAGAACTCCAAATTCTTGTGGTCAGTGAGAATTTCAAAAGGGTGAGTTGTATCAAGAAGGTAGTGGCGCCATTCTTTGAGGGCGAAGACAATGGCAGCTAACTCCAGATCTGCTGCACAATAGTTGTGCTCAGCATCGGATAGTGATTGAGAAATAAAAGCTATGGGATGCCATTTATCATTTTGTTTTTGTGATAGGACTGCACCAAGGCTGACACCAGATCCATCGGTTTCCAGATGAAAAGGATCATGATCAGTGGGCATGGCAAGTGCAGGGGCTGTGGTGAGGACTTTTTTGAGTTTTTCAAATGCGTTGGTACATTCAACTATCCAGATGAACTCCCATTTGACAGAAGTTAATGCATTGAGAGGTCTAGCAATTTGGGCGAAATCTTTCACAAATCGACAGTAGAAATTAAGAAAACCCAGAAAGCCTCAAAGTTCCTTTTGGGATTTGGGAATAGGCCAATCAACAATGCTCTTGACTTTGGTGGGATCCATGCAGACTGATTGATGGCCTACCAATACCCCTAGATATTCGGTTTCTGTTTGCTCAAAATCACACTTGGTGTGTTTGAGGTACAGTTTGTTTTTTCGAAGAATTTCAAGTACTTCCAGGACAATTTGTTGATGCTCTTCAAGAGTAGCAGTGAATATCATGATGTCATCCATGTAAATAACAACCTTTCCCCGATTAATGAGATCACAAAAGAGATGGTTCATCATGGTCTGGAAGGTTGCAGGGGAATTGGTTAAACTGAAAAACATGACAAGGGGTTCAAACAATCCTCTATTTGTTCAAAATGCAGCCTTCCATTCATCTCCTTCTTTCATGCGAATGTTATTGTATCCCCACCATACATCCAGCTTCATGAAGTACTTAGCCCCTTTTAATTTATTGATGAGTTCAGAGATCAGGGGTAATGGATATCGATGTTTGACAGTAATATTGTTTAGTTTTCGATAATCTTGTACTGGTCATAATCGTCCATCTTTTTTTTTTTACAAAAAAGAATGCCGAAGCAAAGGATGACTTGGATGGTCGGATGCGTCTGGACTTTAGATTTTCTTCTAAGAACTCATCAAGTTCTTTTTGTTCTGCAACTGTTAAGTTGTATGTTTTGCAATCAATCACGTGGTCTCCCAGTACTAGTTTGATCACGTGATCCCAAGGTTGTCGCAGCAGCAATTCATCGAAGCTTTCTTTTTCAAACATATCTCAGTAGCCATGAGCATACTCAGGGACTACAACTTCGAAGGTACATGTTTGTTTTTCTTTATTTGCTTCTATTGCTAAATCTGTCAACAACGTTCGTATCCAGCTGCCAACGTCCAGCCAAAACATGCACTCATTATTAGCATCACATTCAGCGTCCTCCTCCTCCTTTCGATTGGTTGGATGGTTATTCGGGGCGCCATGTCCATGAGTGCAGCCCGAGAAGGTAAGTTTTTGTGTTTTCCAATTGATTATTGGATTATGAACTCACAACCAGTCATATCCGAGGAACACGCCATACGTGCTCAAGGTCATGATGGCCAAACTTAGTCGTTCCTTATGGTTATCTATTGCTAGTTCAACAATAGTGAATTCATCAATCATTCCGCCCGTATTGCGTGTTCCGTCTGCATTGTATACTGCAATTGGTAGGGGTAACTTGTGCACGGGTAAATCAAGTTTTTGTACAAGACTTCGATCAATGGATGAACCATTACACCCTGAATCGACTAGGGCTAACACCTCTGTGGTTTGACCATTTCGTAATGTTATTGTTGTTTTTACTTTGAGAGAATCCTTGGATCTTTTTCGTGTCACAAATTAGGGCTTTTGTTGTAATTCCCTCAATGAGAAATGAATTTCTTCAGGGTTAGCCGATCGAATTGATCGTAGCAGCTTTTTGTCTACTTCTTCCCTTCTCATGTCATGTATGAATGATCGAAGGTGTTTTATTGCTCTTTCTTCTGGAGCATTATCAACCACCTTTTTTATCCATTCTACAGTCCAAGGATCTACAGTGTTCAACTAGGACTGTCAAACAGCCTTTTCCTTTGGTTGTTCCTTTGGTTCATTCTTCTTTTCCCATTTATTTTTTGTTTGCTGAATTCCAGTAGATCCAAACCCTTTGTCCTGTCATTCGGTTTGATCTAACTCAACTGCTTCATTCAACTCAGCTAAACTGATCTTTTCGACGATCATTTGTGCTATCCTTTCACCCCTTTTTACTTTGAACATTACATCAGAATGATTAATGAGAAGACATTTCACTTCTCCTCTATAATCAGCATTGATGACCCCTGCTCCTATGTCTATTCCTTTTGTGGCTAATCCACTTCTTGGAGCGATTCATCTGTATGTTCCCTTTGGAACTTTGATAGCGATTTGAGTTCCTATCGACTTCCTATTTCTTGGAAGAACATCTACTTCTTCTGCACTGTATAGATCATATCCAGCACTCTCTTTACTTCCTTTAGTAGGTGTTCTTGATTCAGACCCTAATCTTTTGTACTGAATTGTGGTCAAGGCCTTACTCTTGTCAAGAGGTAATACAGCATATTTGTTATTCGAGGGTTTACATGCAGTATTTACAAGAGCATTACTAGGAGGTACAGACGGCCTGTCTACTGTCCTCCTTTGAGAAAATCCTTCTCAACCTCTGCTATTTTAGCCGCAAGGTTGTCATTGTCAGTGTACTGGATGTTGACATTTCGAAACATCATGGTACAGATGGGGCATCGAGGTCTCATATGATCACTGCAGGGCCACAGTTTTCCACAGATCCTACATTTGTTCTCTGCTCATGCTCTTGACAAATCCATAGGTATCCCTCCAGATCCTCCAAACGTTCCAGGTGTATTGGATCCTGGTGGTGGAGGCAGTGCTGAAGGTCTTTGATATCCCAGAATGGGATTTTTTCCTTGGTATCGTGGGGACACATATCCTTGCGGTGCAGGATTAGGATTTATCCTTGGTATGAAATGAGACATCTGTGGAGATTGTGCAACAGGGGCGTTGGTTCCTTTCTTCCTCTTAGCTATTTCTGTTAAAATTCTTCCTGCCCCTATCACTGCATGATCCCAATCATCAAAGTTTGTTGACTCAATGAGGTGTGACTGGGACTGCTCCACAAACTCTATGATTTCGTTTCGGGCAGCATGTCAAAGAATGTTGATGAGGAAACATCCATTTTTGTGTTTCTTTGTTTGCGACTAAGTAATGAGTTCCTGAAATCGCAACATAAACTCTTCTATTGGCTCCTCAGCTCTCTGTTTGATGACCAGCAGCATTTGTTCAGCTTTCCTTTGCTGAGATGTAGGGGAGAATGTTTGTCCTAATTTATTTTTGAACTGCAAGAACCCATAGTTTCCTAGTTGAGCGCTATGCTCTTCTAAGAAATTGTTGGCGAATATCCCTGCGGCTCCTTCTTTCATAAATGACAATGTAATGATGATTTTTTGTCGATCTGACAGTTCCTCGTCAAACCTGCTCAGATACAGGACTACCTGTCTCCACCATTTCAGGAAATTTTCTTTCTTCCCATCAAAATTGGAAGGTTTGTCCACAAAGGACTTCTTGATTGGTGGATCTAACCCCGTGATCATGGAGGGATTAGGTAACTTTGGGGGTTCAGGGAGGCCTAAAATGGCTGGCTGTTGTTGAAAATTGGCAAGTGCTTTGGCAACAGCAGTCGCAATTGCCACTTGCATGTCGATGGTGAGTTCTGGACCATAGGCTGGTGATTGTGGTAAAGGGATTTCAGGAGCATTGGTTTGAATGTTTATTGGTACTGATGGTTCCCCCATTCTGATATTTCGATCGTCAGGAAAACTCTCCAAACTGGTGGTGGGATCGCATCTAATGGTGGTTTGATCCGATTCGCTTGCCAGTTTGTTTCTTCTGGTACCTTAATTTGTACCAGGATGAGTTTGGTCAGTGGGGACGTATGAGGATAGGGTAGATAAGGTGACTATGATTTCTTCATTTGGCAGGTCTTGCTCTCCTTTGAGGAATAGGTAGAGGTCGTGGATCTGGTGGAGGCATCAATGGATAGCAGAGAGAGGGTGTGGAAGACAATGGAGGAGATTCTGAATCCCAACGTTCATAATTGATATGTCTATCACCAGGGTAATGGAGACGATGGCAAAGATTGCAGAGGAGAGGAAGCAGAGGAGTCGGTTCTCTGGATTCGTAAGGATAATTGTCCAGAGGTTGTTCTAGGTCTGCTTGTATTTGTAATAGTTGTTGATGTAGTCTTTCCTGTGCCTCCTCTAGGAGTTGGAAGGCATTTGGGTAGGACGTGGTGAGCACGTTGTCCATGCAGGGTACTTATCCCACACTACACAGACTGAATGCAAGAGAATGAAGTGACTGGGGATCGAAATCGCCACACAGTCACAAAGAAAATCACACGAGCCACAAAGGTTTTGAACAGCAGAAGTCGAGAGGGAGGATACCGGAAAGTCCTGGCTTCAGACTCCTGATACTCCAGGGAGAGTCATGACAATAGCTGTAATCACGAGAACAGCAAGAGGTTATCGGGCCTCTTTATGCTTGGATCAGAAACCATCCAAGAAGTTCCCCTAGTGCACTTTGGGGTGAGCAATGTTATCCTTATTGATGGCGGACGACCATATAAGAAAGCGTGGAATGGGTGCTTGTCCCGTGTGCATCAAGTGCACAGGCTATGTCCTCTTAACCCTGAGGTCCGGGTATGGGGAACGGTGGGTGAAATGAAGGATTAATGAACAGTAAGCTTGATGTCACATGAGCTTAGAGACAGCAAGAATAAAGCAGAAGGGTGCTAGGCGCAAAGTGCGAGTAGCAAGGGAGGATAGGTTCAGAATAATGTTAGGAACACTACTCAGGCCGCGCTCAAAGTGAGGCAGTAATCTGAGCAGGGAAATAATATTCTGAACCTAGGGAATATGTACAAGAAATAGGCCTACTTATATACTGTCTGTACCCTATGATGTCATGATGATATCACTATGATGTCATTGTCTAGATCAGCCTGGAACTTTAATGTGATACATGTGAAAGAAAATAGAATAGTCTAGAAGATTCTGACAAAGATGAACCAAGGGAACGTGGAACATACGTTAGAAAGTAGAACATGCCATGCCTTGTAAGAAGGTTCATATAGTGGCTCAGTTTGCACTCCCCTGTTATTCTGTACATCTGAAGTGATTCCCTAATGAATCCAACGATGACAAGCGCACTCATCGATGCAGCAAGAGTGAGCCAGACATTGGCTGCAACAAATTGAGACCACAGTGATGGAGCACTGGAATGAAGTAAACGAAATGCAGAACCACCGACTTTGTCTGAGGACACCACACAACCTGTTGAGTAAAGCATATGTTTGTGTAGTGAGGGTGAGGATAACCATACTTCACATACTCGTGTGTTTCTCTGTGTGGAAAACAATATAACAGACCAAATAGAAGACCATCTTGACAACATAGAGTGTCAAGAGTAGTCCAAGGATGAGCTTTGATCAGCTGTACAGCACCCACAAACGGAGGATCATCACCACTGCATCTGTGGTGTCATTCATTTTTCTGGAAGTGGATGAGAAATCTCACAATCCGCTGCACCAATAAACATCATGGTAGCCAATACACCAACATAATCAAGAATATTGCCTTTAAAATACTCTTGAGCAAAGTAGTCACTGAGTGCATGAAATGCACCACAACTAATCAGATTCATATGTAACCAGCTGTCAATGTTGTTGACTGATGCAATAAGTGGTTAATGCTCTCTGTTCTTACCATTTTTGGTAGTGTGCACGGGTTCGACTCTGCTGCTGCACGTGCATTTCTCCACTTACATAATCATTTACTTGGGCGACTTGTCACGATCCGTGTCAGCTCTAGTCCCATCTCTGTTCCTCTGTCCCTATTTCCATTCCTATCTCCTCTCCGACTCTTGTATATACCTCTGGACTCCGTTCTTGTTCCTGTTCCTGATATGTACTACCTCCATTTAGTTAGTTCCACTCATAGACTTCGCCCGTAGCTGTGTTCTCTACACGAGCACAGCTCTGGCATTCTCCTACCCGGAAGCACAGCTCCAGAGTAGTTTCCATTCCAACTCTGTCTCAGTCATCTGCCTCAGTCATCCATAGTACATAGCCTCAGACTCTGTACTATATATACTCAGTATTACCTCTTGTATACTCCAGTCTGAATATCGATCCTACATCAGCAAACCACCAAAAATCCCACAGAGCTCCACAGACAGCCACAGAACACTCACTATAGCCACAGAACATCACAGAACCTCTAGAACCCCAGACCTCCCAGACCTCCAGACCTCCAGCTCCACA
>JBBPLV010001110.1:0-11588 GCA_038089975.1 Boletellus ananiceps | reverse complement strand
CAGTTTAGGAGGCAATTTGCCTGCAGGAGATGTCAAGGGAAGCTAGAGAGATAATATTGTCTCTTTGAGCAGAGGAGATGGATTTCATGATAGGAATGGGGAAATAAACTTATGAATGCAGGGTTTATATATATTGTCACATCACCAATTATATAAATATGTCATGACCAAGCACTTACATAAGGTATATAAGCATATCACAGCATCCTAGGGTCCAATGTATGTAATAAGAAGCATAAGTCAAACAACTGTCTCAATGAGTCACTGATTTGAAATGGCTGCCATTCACTCAAATATGGTCCAAATGTTTTGAGCCATAGGGTGACTCTGTAGCCCAGAGTGAGCTCGTTCTTTCATACTCCAACATGTTTAGATCAGGTTAAGGGGTATTGAGGAATATCAGCTTTAGTGCAAAACAAGCAAACATTGGGGACAGTTGTTTGAGCCACTGTAGATGCTCAACAAGACCTAATTGATGATCTCTTTGATGATCCTGTTGATGTGTGATGTTCTCTGATCATCACAGGAATACGATATCAAGTTTACAATGCTCTCTCACATCATGTCAGAGAATACACAAAGTTTCACAGTGTGCAGCTTAGCACTATCACTGCTGCCCTCTCTGGTACATTCTCTTCAAATGAAGGGAATAAACATACTTGACAACATCATCAAGATGAATGTCAGACCTCTCTCCCACATCAGCAATTCAAAGACAAGGTGGCAGGTCTAGATCAACCAGAAGCATCTCGTTGGGAAAACACTTACAAAATCAAAGTACATGGCTTACCCCCTCATAAACAGAATGGACAGTATATATATCTCTATTTCAATCTGTTTAGCACAGTCCTTTCATATCTCATCTTTTAACTTTCAAGCACTTTGTATGATGAGATCATCACTCCACTGACATGACAATGGAGTTGGCCAAAAGTTCAGGATGTGATCTGTCAATACCTGGTTGGGTTCATACCTGGAGTATGTTGGCATCTCATATCCTTCACCTACACAGGAGGGCTGATTGTGATAAAATGATAGGTGATTCCAAACTTATTCCAATGGACAACCTTTCCAATTATATCCTTGCTAGAAATGATCTGGGAGAAATTCAATCCACTCTTGGATCCCTCTGACAAGGGTGACAGGGTGAAGCTAGATCAATATCTGATTGAGATGGTGTCAATCCTGGAGTGCTACCTAAACTATGCACACACTGGTGCAGCACAGGTGTTGACATGAGAGCTTATGGACATATCATGGCTATCATTGGGGGCAATATTTGATGATTTGCCCATACTGTTGGATAAATTTGCAGTGCATGCTTCAGTGGTGACAGGAATATTGACCTTGCATAAAGATGCATGGCTGATTTATGAGAAGACAGGACTATCACTTACATCGTTGCAAAGGGTTCAAGAGTTGAACTATGGAAAACAGCAATATGAGGTTCATTCATTCATTCATCTATGTGGTTTGTGGGTGAAATCCTGGTAATATGCCACTATTACATTGTATCATTTCATATCAATGAAAGTGACAAAACATACAAATCAGACAATGTCTTGGTTGTACAATATGGTCATGTCTATGATCATATATGTGTTACAATTTCATTCCTCTATCCACACGTCTTCCTTCTATCTTGTCTTCATCCCTCTCATTCTCGTATCCCCAGACTCTTTGTTTACATTTACACTCATGTTCTGTTGCTATGGAATGTTCTCAAAGTGTCTGTCATTCCATAATAGTCATCCTGTTTATGTTCTTGTCCAATTCAACTTGGACTTCCTTGTTATAGTTTCTCTTTTGTTCTTTTCCTCTTATGGTACATGGTCTGTGCACAGCTATCCCAACTATATAAACCTTAGCTACAGATCATGTACTTTATTCTGGATCTACACAACTCTGCGCCATCTTGAGTCACCCCTCAGCCCAAGTCCTCTGTTTGAGTCCTCGTCCTTAGTCCTTAATCCTTAGTTCTCAATCTGGTCAACAACCGTATAGTCCTTTAGTTCCTGTTAGACTGAGTTGTACCTCTTTGTGAGTGTCCTGCCCTTTGGCTAGCCTAAGCATCCACACTTGAGGTATGCTCCTGTGTAACAAAAGATCCAGAATCTCCTTTCATCCCTCCTATTCAGGAGTAGGACACTCCAGTCATCATGTCTCGTTCCATCAGACCCTCAGAATCCTCAGACAAGGATATCCCTAGTCAAGAATCCCCCCATCACTTTGTCCCAGTTCCCCCAGCCCTCACTCCACAGCACCATCGTCACCACATTTTTGCTTCATCCTCTAGTACCTATACCCCTGTCCCATCGCAAGCACTCCAGCCCTCAGCTCCAACACCCCCAGTCATTCCTCAACCCCCAGCCCCAGCACCCCCAGTCATCCCAACACCAGCCCTCATCATGATAGAACTCAAAGCTGCCCGCCCCACTGACTTCTCAGATGAGCCTACTGATGCTGTCTGATAGATCAAGGCCATGAAGGCCTACTTCACAATCAACGCCACTCTTTACACCACTGAAAGCCAAAAGGTCATGATAACCCTCAACAAGATGAGCAAGGGATGAGGAGTCTCTTTCTCTGAGATGTGGTATGACTGCATGGCTGACACCACCATTGCCCCTGCTGAGAAAACCTTTGACAAGTTTGTTGAAAATTTCAAATCCACCTTCTACCCCTTTGACACCAAAGCCACTGCTTGCCTGGAGCTATCCAAGCTCATTCAGAAGTCTTTTAAATGTCCTAATGGGAAGTTGGATGATGGCTTCCAAAAGTATATCACTAACTTCCAAAATCTTGCTGCCAAAGCTGGGATCACTGACCAGGCAATACTCATCGATCAATTCTCTCTAGGACTGGATCAACAAATTGCCATCATGATCCTCTCCATGACAACTGTCCCCACTACCATTGCTGATTGGCTTGAAAAAGCCAAGACTTTCCATACCCAGAAAGCCCACATTGCCACTCTTAAAAAAGGGCATAGAACCCCCTCGACCTTCTCCACTCACTCCACTGCTCCGGACCCCAATGCCATGGATGTCAATGCAATTCACGTCTCAAAGCTAACTCCTGATGAATGAGCCTGCTGCTTCTGAGAGAGCCTTTGTCTTCACTGTTGAAAGAAGGATCATAATGCCCAACAGTGTTGCACTTTTGCCTCCCAGACCCCCCAAACTTGGTCCTCCAATAATCCTTTCTGCCTGCAATGAGTCCAAGCCACCAACACTTCTACCACCACCTCCATCATTACCCCTATTCCCTCCATCCCAAAAACTCCATCCACCCTTGAAACCTATGTCAACAGTCTTCAAACTGGAGAGAAAGATGAAGGCAAGATCCTTCAAACCCTGAAACTCTACTTCAACAACACCCAGAAAGAAGAAAGCTCCTCAGGTTTTCTGTAAGGGAAGTTGTCCCAACGTCTTCTTCCCTAGATATCTCCACTGTACTCATAGGACTACCAAATGAACAAACCATGCGTCTCCCAGTCTGACTACAAGTGGGATCCCAAAGTGTTGACACCACAGCCCTCATCGATAGTGGTGCTACAAGTAGTTTCATTGACTCCTCTCTTGTCCCCAAACTTTGCTCAGCCATCCACCATCTTCCCCAATCCCTCATCGCCTACAGCATTGATGGAACTCAAAACAATCAAGGAACAATCAAATGGTCCATCACAGCAAATGCCATCTTCCCTGACACCTCAGATAAAGTAACCCTCCTTGTTACCTCTCTCGGATCCTCTCGTATCATCCTTGGAATACCCTGGCTTAAGAAAAGGAACCCTTCCATCAACTGGACTGCCAACACTCTCACTCTCCAGGACGCTGTGGTACCTCTTTGTGAGAGTCCACCCTGGAAGGAAATTAAGGCAGACCCATACCCCCAACACCTCAGAAAGATCACTCTCTCAACTCAACTTGCACAATCAGAAAAACCTAAGGAGCAAGATGTTCCCCTTTGGTGTAAAGAGTTCACCAACATCTTCTCTGAAATGATGTTCAGCATCCTTCCCCCACATTGTCCCTTTGACCACACCATTGACCTAAAACCATCCTTCATCCCCAAGATTGCTAAAATATACCCTCTCAATCCTGTGGAACATGAAGCATGCTGAACATTCATTGAGGAAAACCTGAAAACAGGTCGTATCATTCCATCTAAGTCCCCACAAGCTTCACCATTCTTCTTTGTACCTAAGAAAGATGGAACTCTCCGACCCTGCCAGGATTACCACTATCTCAACTCCCACACCATCCGCAATGCCTACCCTCTTCCTCTTATCTCTGAGCTCATCAATGACATGAAGGACTTCACTCTGTTCACCAAGTTTGATGTCTGTTGGGGATACAATAACATTCGTTTACGAGAAGAGGACCAATGGAAAGCAGCATTCATCACCCCTCTAGGGCTTTTTGAACCAACAGTCATGTTCTTTGGATTTAACAATACACCTCCTACATTCCAAGTGTTCATGAACCATATTTTTGCTGACATGATTGCAGAACACTGGCTAAAGATCTATATGGATGACATAGATATCCACACCAAGGACGACATCAACCTACACCATGAACGAATGAGACAAGTACTCCTCTAGCTGCAGGAACATAATCTATCCCTCAAGATTTCCAAATGTTCTTTTGACGTGGCAACCATGGAATACTTAGGACTTATCATAGGACAAGGACATATCCAGATGGATCCCACCAAGCTCTCTGCCATCCATGACTGGAAACCCCCCTCTTCTGTCAAAGGGATCCATTCCTTCCTTGGCTTTGCCAACTTCTACTGCAAGTTCATCCCTAGTTTCTCAGACCTCATCACCCCTCTTACACTCCTAACTCGCAAAGACAAACCTTGGCTTTGGACCCCTCTCCAACAACGAGCTTTTGAGACCCTGAAAGATCGCTTCTCCTCCTCCCCAGTCCTTGCCTTTCCAGACGTCTCCTGCCCTTTCTCCATCATGACCGACGCTTCCCTCTTCACTGCTGGTGTGGTTCTCCTTCAATCTGATGCCAATGGTGATGTCCATCCCTGTGCCTACTTTTCCAAAACTTTCAGTCCAGCAGAGTGCAACTACAACATCTATGACTGAGAGCTGCTCACCATTATCCTTGCCCTCCAGGAATGGTGTCAATATCTCCTTGGTACCTCCCACCCTGTTACCATCCTCACTGACCACAAAAATCTTTCTTATCTTAAGGACCCTCGTAAACTCTCCTGTCATCAAGCTCGTTGGTCTCTTCTTTTACAGGATTTCAATCTTGTCTGACAGGTTACCCCAGGCACTCGCATGGCCCCAGCGGATGCCCTTTCCTGCAAAGATCTTGTTGACACCTCTCTTGATAATGTCTCCTCCCCTATCCTTCCAGACCCAGTGGTCATTGCCACTCTTGACCTCACTTTAGCTGCTGCCATATGCTCTTCTTTGTCTTCCAATCCTCTCATCCTCCATGCTATTCAGAGCCTACAGGACGGTTCCCCATTGTTCTCCTGCTCCTCTTTCTCTGACTGGTCTCTGGACAATGGACATCTCTTCTTTTGCCATCGCTTGTATGTTCCCCCAGCCTCTCACTCTCCCCTCCTTCGTGCACTTCATGAATCCCCCATCACTAGCCATATGGGCTTCTTTTGCATGAAAGCTCTCATTGAATGTGACTTCTGGTGGCCAGGCCTCTCTACCTTCATCAAAAACTTCATTGCAGGTTGCACTCTTTGCCAGCAGTCCAAGGTGAACACCCATCCCACCATACCACCCCTCTCTCCTATCCCCTCCTCTACTTCACTGCCATTCTGCCAACTCTCTATGGACCTTATCACTGACCTCTCTGTCTCCTCTGGGTTTGATTCCTTGCTGGTCGTGGTTGACCATGGGCTTATGAAGGGGGTGATTCTCATTCCTTGCACTAAAACTATTGACATAGCTGGAGTCACACAACTCTTTTTCCATCATGTATTCAAATGGTTCAGCCTCCACGACTCCATCATCTCAGATCATGGTCCACAGTTTGTATCTGCATTTGCTCGTGAACTTGCCCACCTCCTCTACTATGACATTTGTCTCTCTACTGCTTACCACCCTCAGATGGATGGACAAACCGAATGGACCAATCAGGAGATTGAAACCTACCACCATCTTTTCTGCGCCAATCAACCCCACTCCTGGTCCTCGTTCCTCACCTCCGCTGAGTTTCATCACAAATCCTCCCCCCATTCGTCCACTAAAGCCTCCCCATTTTCCCTTATGCTTGGCTATGAACCTCATGCTTATCCTGCCCTCTGGAAGACATTCATTCCTGCTCTCTCCTCCTGCCTCACCCTCTTGGAGGAATCCCAAAAAGAAGTGCTTGCAGCACATGAATCAGCTCGTTGGCTGATGACACAACACGCTTCTCGAAAATTCTCTCCATGAAAGGTCAGGGATAAGATATGGCTAGAGGCAACAAATCTCTGCATCCCCTTCCCATCTCAAAAACTTGCTCCCAAACACCTAGGCCCCTTCAAGATCTCCCAGGTCTTATCTCCTCTCACCTACCAATTATGTCTACCATCCACATGGAAAATTCATGACATCTTCCATGCCACCCTCTTATCATCCTTCTGCTCCACTGAAACACATGGTCTGTCATTCTCATCCCTGCCTCCTGACATCATAGAAGGTGAAGAAGAATATGAAGTAGACGGCATTCTTGCACACAAAGATTCTCCCAGTCGTTATCAGTACCTGACCACATGGAAGGGTTACTCAGCATCTGAAAATATGTGGGAACCTGAGAGCAATCTCCATCATGCCAAGGCCTTCCTTTCTTCTTATAAAGGGGCTCACTCTTTACAATAGTTTCAATGTTGTCCACCCCAGTTTTCTTCTTTATCACCATCATCTTAAATCTCCTCCTCCCCTTACTTAAATATGCCTGCTACATTCTCTGCCCCATCACCTACATCATCCTCTTCACTTTCAAGTTGGTCCTCTACTTCTCCTTTGCATTCTCAGCCTGTGTGGCCTTGCTTTCTTTCTGCTTCTTCTATCAACACACTCTATGCTGCTATCCTCACCAATCCCGCCCTTGTCTATGCCCTCGACCTTGATCCATTGTTTGAGGAGGATGAGGTTACACAGGAATTAGTGCACCTGTTTCACGACGCTTCTCGGGCTCAATCCCTTCATTTTCAGGCTGCCCCTTCCAATTTACCTGTAGACTTTGGTCTCCCTCTTCACCTTTGCATTAATCGTCTCCCCGACTGTATCCTTACCATTCTCTATCTCCATGGATTCCATAGTTATGTCACATGTCTTGACCCCACCATTCTCTACCCTACCTTTCACTGCATCTACTGTTCCATACCTCCTGAGGCTCGAGACCGCTATATTTGTTCCATAGAAGCTTTCGAAGCTCGCCCCTTACCTTTGCCCATTCCTGCTCCCCCTTCTCTACCTCCTCTCCACACTCGTCTTTCCAAGGCCCTGTCCACTCCCTCCTCTGGGGATGTTCTCTCTGACACATCTAGCGAGTATGCCCTAGACCAGTCTGTTCTTGCCCTTAATCAGGCCAATATCCAACTCATCCGTCTCCCCAATGGCTCACAGGTCCTCTCTTTGGCCATCCAAACAGTTGCATCCCCCATTCATCATCAGCCCACTACCTCTTCCACCTGCTGCTTTCACTGCAGTCTTCTGGGTCATTATAGAGATGACTGTCCTGAATATTGATGCCCCTCCTATAATGCCCTTGCCCCTGGCCATCCTGCTCGGTGTTGTTTTACCACCCAGTGCTCATTCTGCCACTGATGGGGACACGGACCCCACTTTTGCCCCACACGTACCTGCGGACACTGCAATTAGACTGGTCATCTCCTCAATGACTGTCCATTTGAACATTACACTCCTGAACAAGCTGCTGGAGTATTTGCTGGCCCTCTTACGTCGTCAGCCAGGCCTTGAGGCTCTCGAACCTGGAGTTTGAGCATACAAAGGGGGTAATGTTACAATTTCATTCCTCTATCCACACATCTTCCTTCTATCTTGTCTTCATCCTTCTTGTTCTCGTATCCCCAGACTCTTTGTTTATATTTACACTCATGTTCTGTTGCT
Source organism: Boletellus ananiceps (assembly GCA_038089975.1). NCBI lineage: Eukaryota > Fungi > Basidiomycota > Agaricomycetes > Boletales > Boletaceae > Boletellus > Boletellus ananiceps. The sequence continues at coordinate 3,484 of JBBPLV010001110.1, read as the reverse complement.
ATGGAATGTTCTCAAAGTGTCTGTCATTCTATTATAATCATCCTGTTTACATTCTCGTCTGATTCAACTTGGACTTCCTCATTATAGTTTCTCTTTTGTTCTTTTCCTCTTATGGTACATGGTCTGTGCACAGCTATCCCAACTATATAAACCTTAGCTACAGATCATGTACTTTATTCTGGATCTACACAACTCTGCGCCATCTTGAGTCACCCCTCAGCCTGAGTCCTCTGTTTGAGTCCTCATCCTTAGTCCTTAATCCTTAGTTCTCAATCCAGTCAACAACCATATAGCCCTTTAGTTCCCATTGGGCTGAGTTGTACCTCTTTGTGAGTGTCCTGCCCTTTGGCTAGCCTAAGCATCCACACTCAAGGTATGCTCCTGCATAACAATATGTCATCACATGCTGATTGTTGGTGGACATTTTATTATTCAAACTGTGATGATGAGAGTCTGACATGAACATCTATAGAGCTATTATGCATTGTTTGTCATACGCCATGCCATCCAACACTTCTCCACCCACACATATCCACACATACAAGAGTTCAGAAAAAGGATATCTTGTTATGCTGCAGAAGTTGTATTGAAAGTGTACATCACAGACATTCACAACCTCATATCAGAGACAGTACTGCAAGAAACCCAAGCTGATATTGGGTCAACTGATAATGGAAGAAGAAACTGGGCTCAACAACAGCTCAATGCTCTCACACACTGGAAAGAATCACAATTTCCACTAGCAATCACAGAACACACTATCCATGACCTTCTTCATGCCATATCAAAAAAAGATGACATACTTCTGGCCTTGCCACAGTCCAATGCAAGCCCTTGGTCTCCAACATTTTTTGTAGAACAAATTCTTGTCAACATTCATGCTGCAGAAAACAATGCTTGTAGAAAACCACCATTCATCAGTAATGGTAATGGGTTGGCCATGATGAATATTGCAATGTGAGAGATATGACAGCTAGTTTTGGACAACAAAGTTGTGTCTGAGGATTTGGACACTTTTTACAGGATGACCATCATCATTGTCATGAAGAACCTTTGTATCAAACACATACCATGGGTGATGAATGCAAATGGAGGGTGAGGTGCTCACAGCACCAAGATAATGTACAATGTTTGGCTTCTGGTTGGTGCGACAGAGAGTTCTTCAGCAGTACTCACCAAAACATCATTGTATTTGACTGAAGCAGAGTCATCTGGACGACTTCTATGGCAGTCCTCTCTATGCATTGTGGCTTCCACTCCTGCAGGGCAATGGTCAGCATTGTTGGTTGGCCTCATGAAGTTTGGATCTATGCTTCACAAGTCAGTTCTTCCCTCCAAATGCAATCTATCAGTGATCAAGTTCACAAAGGAGGTCAAAGAAGTGAAGGAGACATATGAATGGGCAATGTTGCAATTCAATGGGAGCAACAACGTGCACAGGATTGTACTCTTTTTGTCTCTTGCACTTGCATGCATGCTTCCAGAGATATTCACTGACATTCCTATTGAAAAGGCAGACAAAGGCCTATCACAGGATGACATAGCAGTATATATCCGAAACATGTCATGGAAGGCCCTTGATTGGAAAGGGCTCACTGACAAGACACCATTCCTGCTGATGTTTTTCATGATGTTCCTGATGATATATGATGAGAATGCACCAATCAGGTGTCAGCTTAAGGCTAAGAAAGCATGGCTAGCAAAGAATTGTAAGTCGTCATCCATTACTTTTGATTTCAGAGCAGTTTCATTGTATCATGCAAACTGGATGGATGGATATTTGCATGTTTTCATCATCAACATGAACATATCGTGTTCTCATGTTCAAAGAGTATATGGTCTTGTCTCCACAATGATACCATCATTTAGCACAACTTTTCCTGATGACAAGTTGTGCATTTTCATCACTTCAAGCTCCATGATATGTTATGGTTGATCATCCATTTAACTCAGTTTATTTACTGCTCCATTCTCTCAGTGGTTTTTGTGTCTATAACTAACAAACTTATTGCTTGTAGCTGTCAAAGGTATCACTCCTCTGGCATTGTGTTGATTCCACCTTGCAAAGCCAATGACCATGTGTGCATGTCATTCAGCACAGCTGGATACAGACATCATTCCTTGCACCATGTCTGAGTTGCTGACTGTATGTGACACTGCATCAGACTATCTGACAAGCTCTCCAGAGTATGGTGCTCTGCATGCAGTTGAATATCTGGCTGGTACACATGCTGCAGATATTTTGTACAAGAAAGGTTACTTGAAAGCAATGCCCTCCATTGAAGGGACATCTTCCAAACATAGACTTCAAGATTTGCTTCCTGAAGATGATATATCCATGTCAAAGTCATCTGCAACAACTGACCATATAACAAAACATCATCATTTATAATCAATAGACTTATGGATTCTTATCTCAGTTCATTGTTGATTGTATATATTTATATTACAGACATTATAGTCACCTAAACAAATGATCCAATGTATAGGAGAAAACAGCAGTTAAGAATATCTCAGAGGCTAACTTGAAAACAAATACATGATAGAAATTCTAGAAATGTCTGATTGAATATTAAAACCACTAAGACCATGTAGACCACACAAATAAAATAGTCTATTTATAGTTGTAATAAGTAATTTTATTCTTCAGATGAGTTCAAATGCATGATAGTCAATGTACTTTTTACATAGCATGAGCAAATGCTAGATATCAGGACAAAGGACCCCACAGTAGAATGTGGCAATCTTGACAGGAGTCTTTATATCTTATGATCATATGCACACACTGAATACTATCTGTGGCCTTTCCTCTGTGCCATCTGAGAGTCCTACTTCCAGCTATGACTGTTAGAATATTGGATCCTATATATAGTATGACTTGTGTAGACAATAGTTACATCACATTGTAGTTCCTTTACTCCCACTCAGTGACTTACTGAGTATTCTATAGGTTATGAGCCCTGGTACTCTATAATCCTGCTCACTCACTCACCAGCCATGACTATTCCAACACTCTAGAAGGATGGAAAAAAATTGGTCAGCATGGTATAAGAAGGTTGAAGAGGCAGCAGAAGCTTAAGGAGTCTGTGGATATCTTCATGACATAGTTACCATTGATCCTAACTCAACATGTGATGAAATGCTCAAGTCAGTACCTTTCTCATTTACCACATCCTAGAGTCAATCCACATCAGCAGCCAGCTTGGCATGACTCACAACCACTTATAAATGTTGGAATTCTCTTATTGGATGCTTTGATGACATCTTTACTCCTATGCTACAATACCTGCAAGTACTTAACAACTAACTACAGTGAGCAACAAAACTGTTGCAATGCCTAACCTTGATGCAGTGCACAAAGTGCACTGCAAGTACCTGTGAGAATTATATTTAGGTTTGGTTAGAGCAAATAAAGTACACACTCTTGGCTACAGAATGGTCCCTATGTCATGTGATATGGATCAGTTGTCATGGAGATATTCTT
>JBBPLV010001109.1:0-11588 GCA_038089975.1 Boletellus ananiceps | reverse complement strand
TCTCTGATCTCATAAACAAACTCAAAGAGGCAAAGATGTTCACCAAGTTTGATGTCTGATAGGGATACAACAACATCTGCATCAACGAAGGTGACAAATGAACAGCTGCCTTCATTCCCCATTGAGGACTCTTCAAGCCTATGGTCATGTTCTTTGGCATAACCAATTCTCCCTCCATGTTCCAATGATTCATGATCGATTCCTTTCACAACATGATTGCTGAAGGATGGCTGACCATCTACATGGATGGTCTCCTCATCTACTCTGATGATGACCCTGTTGTCCACTAGGAATGAGTCAAATGAGTTCTTCAATACATGAATGAGCTTGACTTATACCTCAAACTGGAGAAATGTGTCTTCCATGTTAGGGAGGTTGACTACCTGAGACTTGTCATTAAGTCCAGTTCTCTCACCATGGACCCTACCAAGATGGCTGGCATCACTGACTGGCCCACACCCCAGAAGGTCAAGGATATTAGGTCATTCCTTGGCTTTGCCAACTTCTACTGCCACTTTGTCCCTCATTATTTGGATATTGCCTGACTCCTCCTTGATTTGACCAAAAAGCACCAACCCTGGGGTTGGACCCCTTCCTGTCAACAAGCCTTTGACATGCTCAAACAGGTCTTTACTGTACAGCCTGTCCTCCAACTCCCCAACCTCACTGCCCCCTTCACCATTTCCACTGACACTTCCAAATATGTATGGAGGTGTCCTCCTCCAATGAGATACCAACTATGATGGCACCCCTGTACTTACATATCCTAGATATTTGGACCTGCTGAGCACAACTATGATATCTATGACTGTGAGCTACTTACTGTCATATGCACTCTTGATACCTGGTACTACTACCTTCTCAGTACTACCACCCCTGTCCAGCTCTTCACTGACCACAAGAATCTGACATATTTCTGACAACCACAGAAGCTCAACTGTCACCAAGCCTGCTGGCTTCTTGAGCTCTCCAACTTCAATGTCCAGCTCTCCCACATCCCTGCAGACAACTCTGACAATGAGAACCTCACACTCCTTCTCTCCTCTCTCTTTGTCAACCTCATTGACACTGAGTTATCCACCAAAGTTGCCATATCCTCTACCTCAGATCTCCTCATCCTTGATGCCCTCCACACTCTCCCCAGTGAACTCCCTAGTAAGTTCTGTTCCTGACTATCAGACTGGAAGTATGATGCTGGAATCCTTACCTTCCAAAACTGGGTCTACATTCTTGCCAACTCCAACTTCCACCATTCCATTGTCTCCCACCATCATGATTATGCAACTGCTAGCCACCCAGGCATTTTGAAAACCTGCCAACTTATTGCTCCTGAATTCTGGTGGCCTGGCCTTGCCTCTTTTGTCTGACAATACATCACTGGTTGTGCTGTTTGCCAATAGCACAAATCCAACACTCATCCCACACACCCACCACTCTCTCCAATCTGCCCCATGGCCATCCACTCCTTCCAACAGGTGTCATGTGACCTTATCATGGACCTCCCCATCTCCACAGGCTTTGATTTCTTATTGGTCATGATTGACCACAGCCTTAAAGGGGGTAATTCTCTGCTCTACCAAGAAAACTGTGGATGCCCCAGGTATTGCTGCCCTCTTTTTCTCTGTTGTATACAATGATTTGGTCTCTATAAGAAGATTATCTCAGACAGAGGACCCCAATTCACATCCTCCTTTGCCAAAGAGCTTGGAAAACTTCTCAGATATGAACTTGCCCTCTCCACTGCCTACCACCCACAGACCAATGGTGAGACTGAACAAGTCAACCAGGAGGTCAAAACCTACCTCTGCATCTTCTGCAATGCAAACCCTGTGGCTTGGGCTGAACATATCACCCTTGCCAAATTCACACACAATCACCACCCCCATTCTGTCATCAATCAGTCACCCTTCTATCTCATGATGGGATACAAATCCTGACCCTTCCCTGCTTTAATCTCTGAGACTTCCATTCCTACAGTAGAATCACACCTCAAGCTTCTTGCTGCAGCATACAAAGAAGCCCTAGCCACACATGAACTTGCCTGCTAGACCATGAAGGCATGGAATTGGAAGGTCTTCAAAGTTGGAGATAAGGTATGGCTAGAAGAGTGGAACTTGAAATGCTCCCTGCCCAATCCCAAATTTGCCACAAAAAGAGAAAGCCCTTTCACTTTTGGAAGGGGACAGGCACTTCCAAAGGGGGCACAGACTAAGGGACAGCCAAGGGATAAGCTTGAAGTGTAGAGACTCACTTCTAGTTGGAGATACAGAGGTCTTGCAACACAGAGTGGTGGTGGTGACAAGAACTAGGGTAGATGATAGAGAGAGAGTAGTGCTCTGAGTGAAGAGTGAAGGGATGAGGGAAGGGCACTCAATTCTCAGAGAGAATCTCCTAGAATTGCTTGTATCATATTTGGGCCAAAGGGCCAGGTTTATATACAGTCTGGTACTAAGGTATAATCTCAGACTGAATAGTAAAACACTACAAGGAAACAGATGAGTCATATCTGAAACAGTAGGTGAAGTGATAAGAAGTATATTTCAATATAGATGAAACAGCAAGAAGAAGCAGAATGATGAAGGTGAAACATCTGTGGAAAAGAAGTGTTTTACCTGTTGATGTAAGGGTTCTAGATTTCTGAAAGAGTCTAGCCCATGCTGAAACATGAGAAGCATACATATAAGAGATCATGAGTCATGAGAGATCATCTGCAAATGACAAGATGAATGGATAAGAAAAAAGATAAGATGATCTCCAAGATAAGATAAGATAAGATAAGATATCTTTCTTCAACATTCACAATCACAGCCACCCTCTCCCCTATCACATACAAACTCTGACTCCCTCAAGCATGGAGAATCCACAACACATTCCATGCTTTCCTCCTATCTCCTTATCATGAGAACCTTGTCCATGGGTGAAACAACTACTTACCAGCCCTGCTGAGTAAGCAGCTATTAGGAGTAAGGAGACTTATAGTCAAGAGAGAGCTGAGTGGGCAAACTCAAGAGGACAAGACTGAGGTCCTTTGTGAACTGGGGATGTCCCTTATATACCTTTCTAATGTTTACACTCATGTACACTAAATCTAACAATATCCTGTGTCTACCTGAGTCAGGAGGAGTCATATGTGCATGAGGGAAACATATGTAGGTGTTAGAGCCTATTCTTCTCCACTCCACTCCAGATCAGTTGGAGGTGCAGATGAGAGGGGTGAGATGGTTGAGAGGGGTCCAGAAGGAGTCTAGAAGGTTGGAGATGTCAGAGGTGTCAAGGATGTTGGTCTCAGTGATGCAGGGTGGCATGCTGTACCCTTGTACACTCTCAGTCCTCTGAGGTCGGAGGTCAGACAGAGGAGGATGGAGATGTTGGAGATGGAATCTGACAGAGGAAGACTGAGGAGGAAAGAAGAGAAGATGGCTATAGTTGATATTCAGACTGAGTAGTACAGGAGGTAAGTACAGAGTATATATAGTATGTGTTACAATTTCCTTCCTTTATCTGCATGTCTTCCTCTTGTCTTGTCTTCGTCCCTCTTGTTCTCATGTCCCAGACTCTTCGTTCACACTTACATTCATGGTCTCTTGCTATAGAATGTTCTCGAAGTATCCATCGTTCCATTGTAGTCATCCTGCTTACCTCCTCATTTGATTCAACTCAGACCCCCTCATTATAGGTTTTCTTTTGTTCTTTCTTCTCATGGTACCTGGTCTGTGCACAGTTGTCTCGACTATATAAACTTTAGCTACAGACCATGTACCCCATTCTTGATCTACACAATTCAGCGCAATCTTGAGTCATCCCTCAGTCCAAGTCCTCAGTCCGAGTTCTTGCCCTTTGTCCTAGACTGGTCTTCAACTGTATAGCCCTCTAGTTCCCTTAGGGCTGAGTTGTACCTCTTTGTGAGCATCCTGCCCTTTGATCAGTCTTGCATCTGCACTCCAGGTACACCCCTGCATAATAGTATGGAGTCTAAGGCTATGTACTATGGAGGGCAGAGATGGAAGTCAGAGAGGACTGATGCTAGGTCACTAATGTGATATCAGTGCTACAGATCACTAATGAGGTATGTGTTACGATTTGCCCCTTTTCTTTTCCCTTATCCCTTTTCTTACTGTTGCTGCTGATATATCCCTTATTACTTTGTCATCTGACTGGCTGGACTCTTTGTCATTTCTCTTTAGTCCTTGTCTGACCCAACTCAGACTTCTTTCTCTGTTTTGGCACCTGTGTCATCATTGTTTATACTCCTGTCTGATCTAACTCAGACCTCTTGTTATTCTTTCTCTCCTTCTCCCTTATGTAGTAGTTGGTCTGTGCCCTCTTCGGACTGGTATATAAACCCTTGTCATCTAGCATGTACCCTAAGCTAGACTTACCTGGCATACCCTTGCAATCTACTGTTGCAGCCCTTCACCTTCACCTGTTATACAGGTGCATACCTCGAGTGTGGGACTAGGACTGACCAATGGGCAGGACACTCATGAAGAGGTACAACTCAGCCCGAGGGGAACTAGAGGCTATTCGGTCATAAGACTGGTCAAAGGATGAAGGGCAAGAACTCAAACTGAGAACTTGGACTGAGAGGTGACTCAAGATTGTGCTAGATTGTGTAGATCAAGAATAGAGTACATGATCTGTAGCTAAGGTTTATATAGGGTGGATAACTGTGCGCGGACCGTGTACCAAGAATGGGAGAGAACAAAAGGAAAGCTATGAGTGGAAGTCTGAGTTGAATCAGATGAGAAGGTAAGCATGATGACTACAAAGGAACTATGGATACTTCGAGAACATTTCATAATAGTAGAACATGAGTGTAAATGTACAAGAGGAGACCCAGGATATGGGAACACGAGGGATGAAGACAAGATAATAGGAAAACGTGTGGATAGAGGAATGAAATTGTAACATAGGTAAGGTGGGTGCACATACAAGGTGGGGGTCACCAGGTGAGTGGACAGCAAACACAAGCCTACAAGACTTAGCTATTGATGACCTTAATACTACCTGTGCCCTCACTACCTACCTTATTGACCATGTTAACCTCTTCAATCACCACTCTAGCCTTCTTGCCAATTCACCAAGCTTTGCCACTGATCTGTGTGCTCAACATGCTTGCTCTCCACTTGTTGCATTGTGGGCCCCATGTATTTGCCACATGTGTGTCCAGCATGTTCACTCTCCATCTGTTAGTGTGCCCTACTCATTCCTACTTGTTTGCTGACCACATGGTCCCCACAGTGTGCCCCACCACTTGCCACCCATTCTATACACCTAACATGCTTACTCACTATCTGTTCATGTACTCCACTCATTCCCACTTGCTTTCTGACCTTGCTTCTCCTAGTGTGCACCCCACCCATTCAACACTGTTCTGCACACCCACCTGTTCACCTCCTGTTCCACATGTCCAACATGCTCACTCCCTACCTGCTCACTGCTGAAGGGTTGGAGTAGTGAAAAGACTGGTAAGGTGGTTTGTGTGGCCACATAGCAACTCCAGGAATTCAGTGCTGCAGGTTGGCAGGTCAGCAAAGCAGCCACTGGTGTCATGAACCCAAATGCAAAGTGCACTGAGCCAACAAGGCCAGTGGGCACAACATATCAGCTACCAGCAGAGCACTTGATGGTGAATTGGCAAGAAGGCTAGAGTGGTGATTGAAGAGGTTAACATGGTCAATAAGGTAGGTAGTGAGGGCAAAGGTAGTATTAAGGTCATCAATAGCTAAGTCTTGCAGGCTTGTGTTTGCTGTCCACTCACCTGCTGACCTCCACCTTGTATGTGCACCCACCTTACCTACACACTCACTGTGCTTAGAGCACTTACTCCCTACCTGTCCACCCAAAGCCCAGAACTCCCAAATGGCAAGCTAGCAGGTGCACAAAACAACCACTGATACCACCAATGTGAATGTAGACCATGCCAAGCCAGGAGAGCTAGTAGACAGGTCACAGACTCTACCCCATTTGTCCAATGTGCTCACTCCCTGCCCAGCTCACTCCTCATCCGTTTGTGGGCCAGTCATGTACCACTTGCATGCCCAATATGTATGCTCTCCACCTGTTAGTACCTCACTTGTTTCTACCTGTTTTTTTTACTTAGTACTCCCTCCATGTGCTCCACCCATTGCCACTATTCAGTGTGTCAAATATACCCACTCCCCAATGTTCATGGCCAACCTGTTCACTACTCATTCTGCATGCTCACTCTGACCCACTCATTTGTAAGTCCCACCTGTTCCCTTTGTGGCACCATACAGCTGACTAGATAGCTTCCAGTGGGGCCAATATGTGGGTAACATATGCCCATATCATTCAAACTTGGGAAAACTAGCATCATTGAAAAAGGACAAAGGCTTGTGCAGCCATGGGCTGGCCTCAAGAACCCAGGATGGTGAGTCAGCAAGTCAATGAAGAGACCACTGATGTTGCAAACCCAGACACAAGGTGTTTAGGACCCACAAGGCCAGTGGATGCATCATAAGACCTAGTTGAGTCACTTGATGAAAGAGCTGGTGAGAGAGCTGGAACAGAAGAGGGAGGAGAATAGCAGGTGAGGGTGCAGGGATGGCTGAGTAAATGAGCAGGCAAGGTGCCCATGCAATGGGTTCAGCCAAGGTGGCAATGAATGAGGGCACATGGTGCAAGGGACCCACTGCAATGGACAGCCAAAATGTGGGTGGCAATGCTGGAGTCAACCATGTGATTGTGCTGCCTGTATATCCCTGTGAGGACCATGACAGTGTCACAAACACATGCTGTTAGGGCCCATGCTTCTCTGCTCTGCTCTGGTCAGTTGGAGGTGTAGGAGAGAGAGACAAGTGGGACAAGAGGGGTCATGGATGTGTCCAGACAGACAGAGATAATGGAGGAGTTGAGGACATTGGTCTGAGTGATATGGGGTGGCATGCTTTACCCTTGTATGCTCTTAGTCCTCTGAGGTCAGAGGTTAGAGGAAAGGAAAGAGGATGTTGGAGACAGAATCAGACAGAGAAGGAGTGAGGGGAGAATGGAGAAGAGGATTATAGTGATGGAATGTACAGAGCTTATATACTATAGAGTCCAAGGCTACGTACCAAGATGACTGAGATGAATGACTGAGACAGAGATGGTGTCAAGGTCCAAACTGCTCCGCTCTGACAAGGCAGAGGGCATGTGGGGGGCACAGTAAGTGGAGGACAAATGAGGGGACAAGGATGAAAGGACTACAGCTTCAGCAATGTGAGAGGCACACTGTACCCTTATGTGTTCTGTGTCCAAACTTTGGAGGATGGAAGAGCAAAGGTCCAACTGGCCTGAAGGCAGAAGGACAGCAGAAAGGGAGAGCAGAAGTCAGAGTTGGAATCTGACAAAGGAACAAGGAGAGCGAGTGAGGAAGGAACTTAATTGATATTTGAACTGAGGGATAAGCCCTCAGTGACCATAGCTTAAATACTGTACAGAGGGGAGGGTACTAAACAGAGAAGGAGAGGGTATTGTATGGTACATGATAGACACAAGACAGGACACTGACAGGAAGGCAGGATGCAGCACAAGGTACAAAGGACAGAGCACAAGGTATAGTAAAAGGTCTGGACAGCTAACAGGATCTGAGTTGGAGGTGGAGGGGAAGAGACACATAGTGAGGGCAGAAGATGTCAGAGAAGACTTACTCACATTGGAGTGGGTCAGACTTGTCATGGTTATGACAGATGGAAGGAAAACTACTCCAGAGCTGTGCCTCTGGATAGGAGAATGCCAGAGCTGTGCTCATGTAGAGAACACAGCTGTAAGCAAAGTCTAAGAGCAAATCTAAACTAAATGGAGATAAGAGATAAGAGAAATAGATAAGAGAAACAGAGTCTGGAGGTATGTACAAGAGTCAGAGAAGAGATCAGAACAGAGATGGGACCCAGAGCTGACATGGGTTGTGACACATGCAGCTAATCAGTGATGCAAGCTGATGCTGAAGATGAGCACATCTGACAGTCAATGACAACATACCACTAGATCTACCAGAGCCAACTAATGAGGCTGTGTGGAGACTGAACAAGACCTAGGCTGAGCATTGCACTCAAGGGAGAGCACAATAGGCATGTGAGCACAAATGCCATACTTACCAGGGATGAGATGAATGCATCAGAATCATTGTGTTGCCTGCAAATCCTTGTGAGGATGACAATGGAACTGCATAGAGCAATGAGTGGGGTCAACTGCACAACTATGAGACTCCACTACACAGTGAGCAGCTCAACTGCAAACCCTAGCAGCTACAAACACAAGTGGACCATGCAACAATGAATACCAAGAGACCACATGGAAGACCCTGTAGGTGTACTGGTTGATGACAAGTGTCATCCTGACACATCCACAGAGCCCCCCCAATGCAACTGAGAGCACAGAGGAGTGGGCACCAAACAGATCACAGTGACAGTGTTTGATGAGACATTGGGAGAGCAAGCAGCAGTACTAGTAGGAGTGATGGTAGAGTTTGTATCATATATATAGTATGAATATATTTTTTATAATTCTACTGTATGGATTGGGTGCAAATGTGAGTGCATAGCAGTTGTACAGCACTGCACAGTGCTCACAGTTGTTTAACACTAGTTTGTAGCCAACAGCTGTATAACCAGCACAGGAATCTCACTTCTGTACAGCACTGTGCTAGCACTGTACAACCAGGGACCTCTTTGTGGTAGACTGTGGTGATTATGTGATGCTATGGCTGACTGGCCAGAGCTGGCCAGTAAATTGCTATTTCACTGATGTACTACTCAGTGCTGAGTAGAATAGAATGGCAAAAGCTACCTACTGTGCAATCACTACTAGATACCCCTTGATTCTCTGTGTTCAAAAAACTAGCATAGTTGAAGTCAATAAGAAGCTCATGACAAAATTTCAGTCAGCAATAACATCTGCTTGTGTCTTTTGAGTGTCCAACAGGACAGGCCAATGAGTCTGACAGACAAACATGAGGGTGTTGTTGAGACTAACATCACAGTGAGGAATGTAGTATTGAGTTATGAGGAGGAAATGGACTAGTAGTGAAAGGGTTGGATTTTGCATATGTGTCATGATCTATGTCAGCTCCAGGTCCCATCTTTGTCCCTCTGTCTCTATCTCTGTTCTGATCCCTTCTCTGACTCTTGTACATACCTCTAGACTCTATTCCTCTGGACTCTATTCCTCTTATCTATCTCTCTTATCTCTTATCTCTGTTTAGTTAAGACTCACTCTTAGACTTCACTCACAGCTATGTTCTCTACCCAAGCACAGCTCTTGCATTCTCCTATCTGGAAGTACAACTCCAGAGTAGTTTCCCTTCCATCTTCATCTTAGTCATCCATCTCAGTCATCTTGGTACACAGCCTTGGACTCCATAGTATATAAGCTCTGTACATTCCATTGTAGTACCTCAATCTGAATATCAACTATAATCCTCTTCTCTATTCTCTCCTCAGTCCTCTGTCAAATTCTGTCTCTGACATCCTTTTCCCTTTCCTCTGACCTCTAACCTCAGAGGACTGAGAGCATGCAAGAGTACAGTGTGCCACCCAGCATCACTGAGATCAATGTCCTTGACCTCTCCATCATCTGTTATGCTCCCATATTTTTCTCCTATTTTTCCTAGTATTTTTACATCCTTTTCTGACTCAATCTGACCATCCTATGGTTTTATCTGGATTTCGCCCACTTATCTATTCCATATTTGGGCTTAGCTAGTCTAATTGCCCCTCATGCATCATAGAGCCAGTTTGGACTCATCTAGACCACTCCAGAGTCATTCTGACTCATACTGACTCACTCTGGCACATGTTTGACACATGTCCACCCTAGTAACCATGACTAGCATAGAGTCATGCTGCCTCTGTACAGGTATGCACTGCTGTGCACAGCCTCACACTACCACACATAGCTGAACTGCCAGCTCATCTCAGTCTGAGATCTAGAATACCCAGTTTGAGTATGTGACTTATCACACAGCCACATGATCACCATAGCCACATTTCACATAGTGACCTCATGTCAATCCTCATGGCCCCTGTCCATAGTAACTGCTCTTGCATGACTCATCCATTGTCACCCTGTACCCTACACATGTTTCCCTCATGTACATATGACTCCTCCTGACTCAGGTAGACACAGGATATTGTTAGATCTAGTGTACATGAATGTAAACATTAGAAAGGTATATAAGGGACACCCCCAGCTCACAGAGGACCCAGTCTTGTCCTCTTGAGTTTGCCCACTCAGCTCTCTCATCCCTAAGACTCCTTGCTCCTAAATAGCTCCATATCCAGCTGGGCTGGTAAGTGGTTGTTTCATTAGGACAAGACTACTTATCTTCCTATTGGACTAGCTATCCAATAGACACTTTATCCTTTTACAGTTTAACTTGTGTGCAATCAACCAGTAAGCAAGAGGAGATGCAGCATAGCCACATAGGGGTATCTAGGCACTAACCAGTCCTCAGTGTAACCCACCACAGCCACCACTGCCCTAGTAAAGAAGGAAGAATTGCCTTTGCCCGTGCTTGTCCCTCTCTGCCTATCAGAGTATGGAGACACCATCACTGTAAAGAAGCAAGATGTTGCTTCGGAGTTAGAGAAAGAACTCAGAGGTCCATCAGACTTATTGAGCTACCACACCCAATCACCACCACCTGCATTCTCACTACCCCACTGCTTATCCAGATCACTGGACTACAATCTGGTAACCTGTTAGAGCGTGTTCTTCTCTGCTCTGCTCCGGTCAGTTGGAGGTGTGGGTGAAAGGGGCAAGAGGGATGAGAGGAGTCCAGAAGGAGTCCAGAAGGTCAGAGGTGTTGAGGACATTGGTCTCAGCAATGCAGGGTGGCACACTGTACCCTTGCGTGCTCTCAGTCCTCTGAGGTCGGAGGTTGGACGGAGGAGGAGGGAGATGTCGGAGGCAGAATCCAATAGAGGAAGACTGAAGAGAAGAATGAAGAAGATGGCTTATAGTCGATATTCAGACTGGAGTGTACAAGAAGTAAGTACAGAGTATTACAGAGTCTGAGGCTATGTACTATGGATGACAGAGATGGATGACTGAGCCAGAGATGGAAGGGAAACTACTCCAGAGCTGTGCTTCTAGGTAGGAGAATGCCGGAGCTGTGCTCGTGTAGAGAACATAGCTGTGGGCGAAGTCTAAGTGTGGAACTAACTAAACAGAGATACGAGAGATGTACATAGGGGTTTGGAAACAGAGTTGGAGATGTACAGAGGAGTCAGAATACATACAGAGTCGGAATTAGGGGTATCAGATTGGAGGAAGGGTTGAAGGGTCGGAACTAGGGGTTGGACTGACATGGGATGTGACATAATCCCACTCTGTTCCTCCACTCTACTACTGGAGCCAGTGGATTGGGAACCCATCTGCCACCATCTCACCTCCCCTAGCATCCACACTGCCTCCTCCAATACACTTATTCCAGATGATAGACAGAATATATCTCACCTATTCATCAGATCAGAGGTATCTGTTAGAGCACGTTCTTCTCTGCTCTGCTCCAGTCAGTTGGAGGTGTGGACAGAGGGTCAAGAGGGACAAGAGGAGTCTGGATGGTCCAGAAGGTCAGAAATGTC
>JBBPLV010001108.1:0-11592 GCA_038089975.1 Boletellus ananiceps | reverse complement strand
CAGGACATCCAAGCGATGGCGATCTAATCGTTATATCAAACTCTTCGTCAAGGATAGCATCCTTTATTTTTTTGTGTACGTCCCCTGTCCCTGTGTTCCCTCTTCGTTCGCCATCATCACGTTCTTGCGAAACGCGACACCAATCCTCACATTCTTCTTGTCCTCCCTCAGGAACCTGTTCTACAACGTTACTGCCATCACCCAGAATGAGATCATGTTCAACAGTTTCATCATGCTCGTCCTGGTGGCGGTGTCGTACATGCTCTTATGCCTCATGATGCCCCGGTTCATCCTCAGCGTGCGAGAGATGTACGAACGTGATGCATGTGGTGTGGGCTGTTCGTGCTCCGGGATTGACGGCGGGTTCGGCTCCGTGTCACACTGCAATGCCAGTCAAAGCGCGACTGTGTCCATGATGGTGTTCACGGGTGCTGTGGTGAGCCTGGACGAGAGCACAGATGAGGATACGGTGGACGAGGACAAAGGGACTTTGTTGGACGTCGTGGTTAGGCACGGTCCACGCCGGATTTGAAAGCGAGGGCGACCAACCTCGAGGGGCCAGACAGGGATTCATTTCATGCAAACGTATTATTCGGATAAGTATGTAATCTATGCGACCTGGCTGTAGTTGTGCTGTATGGCGGGAGGCCTGCGCATCTATTCCCGCCGTG
This sequence comes from Boletellus ananiceps, assembly GCA_038089975.1. Taxonomy (NCBI): domain Eukaryota; kingdom Fungi; phylum Basidiomycota; class Agaricomycetes; order Boletales; family Boletaceae; genus Boletellus; species Boletellus ananiceps. The sequence continues at coordinate 10,921 of JBBPLV010001108.1, read as the reverse complement.
TTTATTTTGTCTCATCATACTTTATTTTCCCTCACGTGCTCAGTCATGTGACTCGCCACCCAGACACCTGCCATGGCGTCGTCGACGACCTGGCGCCGCACCAACGACACCTCTCGGATGAAAACGATCCACGCGATGATTACAGCGGCGGCTACCTGGAGACGAGAGGCGCGACCACCGCGACGCGACGAGACCCTGCCCCGCCCAGCGTGCCAGTAGACGTACCACCTACTAGCAGGTCGTGCCTGCGTGCACATCGCGCCCGCACTGCACCGCCCTTGTCGCATCCCAGGCCCGCACCCACTGTCCTCATCCCACCCTCATGTCGTCGTCGTCATCGTCCAGTCATCCCCATCCAGGTCCTGTCCACGCCCACGTGTCCCCGTCCTCATCTTCGCCCTCGTCTCATCGCCGTCGTGCTCACGTCCACGCCCATGTCCACATCGCCGCCGTCCCATCCTAGTCCGGTCCGGTCCGCGTCTAAGTCCACGTCTCCCGTCCTCGCCATCGTCCCGCCGCCCTTGTCCCCACGCCCACGACCCCGTCTTCACTCCCGCCCCCGTCCTGTCGTCCTTGTCCTCGTCAGCCCGTTCCCGCCATCCCCCCTGCCCCTGTCGCCACCTACATTCGCCCTTCAGTCCCCATCGCCTATCACAATCAACGACCAGCACTGCGCATCCATGAGCACGAGCTCGCTCGCAGAGGAGTTTGGACTTGCGCTCGTCTGTACGCGTCACGTTTGTGCATAGCCACTGGACAACCCGCAGGGATCGGGAAGGCGCAGTGAGTACTCGTAGTGTACGTTGTCAAAGAAGACAATGTGTAAATGAGTAGGCCAACATGTTTCTGCCCCCCGTTTTTGCGCGCGCAGGCCAGGAAATGACATTCTTTGGGAATATATGTGCACATGTGACATCATACAATACGAGGTATGGCACGGCGGGGGAAAATAAAACGCGATAAGACAGAATAAACGAGGCAGGAATAAATGTGCAGGCTTTCCGCCATAGTACTGCATGTTTGTTTCATTGACAAGTTCATGAATGCAGTTTAGGGAATAATAATAATAGAATTAGCCTGGATGATCAGCTCTATTACATTCTTGCATGCATCGTTCGTGAGTCAACTTGACGATTCCGCCAAGTAGTATTCTAGGAAACAGTGTCGTAACATTCGCTACCCTGAAGGACAGGGCCGCGAACAGGGAGGTGGGTAAGAATAGAGAATTGGACCTTTCACATAGCCCGTATGCGATGAACTTTCCCAGAGATGTTCCCGCGACGCGCGTTGATCTCCGTCGGACACCATTGACACGAGCGCGGCCAGATGGGTTTTGTCAATTCTGGCGTGCATAGGTAAAATTGAGATGCAATGCATGTCAGGAGCGGCCAGTCGCGTATCGCGGCAGCCAGTTAACAGGACGAGACCATGAACTTGAAGGACGCTGGTGCCTGGTAGCATCGCCGTTGGTGAATGACAAGTGGGATGGTGCGTGATCCGAGAGTGAGCGACCGGGGCCGCGATAGCCACAGCCCTGAGCTCTCTCCTGTGCTCAGGGGCGCGCTCATGGGAACGTCACGCATGAGATGAATAAGAGTGTGATGGGATACGGTTTCCAGCCTGCAAATTTTAGTTCTCGTCAGGGGTCCCACCGCTACCCCAACCGGCTGGTCCTTCAACAACCACCGTGACTCCTGAGCCCTATCGAACTCCTACCCAGAGATGGTAGGGGCACGTGAGAGGTGTGACGCCGGATGGACTGGTTGCAGTGGAGAGCACAAGTGAGGAGGGCGGCGGGCTACTCGGCGAGGGTGTGTAGATATACCAGAACATTCCCACAGGCAGTGCGGGCACGCAGGGTCCTTTCAGATCGCCGCTGGCACTTTCTCGCCATCATGCGGTGGAGCATGATGAGCTCTAGGAGAGTAAGTACATGGAAACATCAAAGAACTCCGGCTCACCCTGTGAGTCTGTGACCGTACGTACTCCTGCTACGTATCATGGAGACGAAAGCTCCAAAAGTGCGTAGTTAAATTATCAATGAACTCCCTGAGGTCGCCAACCTAGGCAACTGACGACGCTGATAGAATCCTTTTGTCCTGTGTCTTAACGTTCGGCTTCAGTCGTCGATTGCGCGGATACAAACCTTTTGCAAACTCTACCTGATATGATTCAAACGCAGATGCGGCAGAAATTGTAGCGGCGACGACAATATCCCACTTGGCGGTTCGGCTACATCAATCGGAGTCCAAAAAACATGTTTCGGTCGCTTGGCAATTAGTCGGCACGAATCTCGTCAAAGACGCATGTCCAGTCCCTTAAGTTCTGCGTCTGCAAAATACGACTTCCGCGTAAATAGCAAATTTACTCTTCAAATTCCGTCCTAGGATACGCTGATTGTTACGCTGGGAGTGATCAGGAACGGACCTCGCGCACGAAGGCAAGGTATACCGACCCGGTTCTTTTCAAGTTGATCCAGGTGAGGTGAATTGGACAAAGGAAGAATGCATAGCATGCATGTATAACGATACCATGGTATCTCGCTTTGCATTAGTGTTCCCGTGCTGATGCCTGCAACAAGCATTGATGCCCACTGGTCTTCAGTTTTATTTTGCCTTCACTCTGTTAACTTAGTTTCGAGACGAAGGAAGGAATTTATGGTGTTGTTTCTTTCACTCGACCAGATCCGAGTACGATCTGATATTAATCACCTTCTCAGCGTTGCTGGGTGCTTCGATCTCGATGGCAATGCTTGCACAAAAATGGCTTGGTCGAGGAAACGGTGATTCACACGCACTGGATTGCAGTTCCCATCTGTAAGGTTTCCAATCCCGCCGTCGCTCGTGTCCGCCCATTCTCGTTCTATCAACCCAGAAAACGCCTCGTTCGCTCGCTGACCTTTCGTCGTACTCAACATTGGACCCAGCGATATCGTGGTTGCCGAGTCCGCAGTTTCGACTCTACTCCCGAGGCTCCCGGATTTCTCAGGCTCAATTACTTGAGAACTTGACAGTGGCGTTCTTCCATCATTCAGATAGGGTTCCGTCACCCGCGATCGTGCGGCAGTACTAGTAGTGCTTCGGAGATAAGCTGCCTCAGATGGGAGGAAGGCAGGACAAGAAGGAACAAAATGGATGCAAGATGGGCGTCTATAGCAACATACCAGCCCTCTTCCGTGAGATAAGCATGGGTGCCGGCCGGGATTCCTGCATCCAGTTAAAGGCCTGATATGCCTCAGTGGATCCCACTCTGGTCCGCCGAAATAGCTCTCGCACTTTGCCGCATTGACAATTACGGTCTGGACCGCCCGCTGTACCTAATTTTCGATCACCCTCTACGCCAAGACTGTCAATGGGTAGCCAACGACATGAGCGCTGCTCGTACGATGCTTTGTGTACCCCTCCGGTGATCCCACCCCACGCCCTCTCTCTTTTGTCCTGCTCGGACGTATCTTGTATGCACCATGTCCTCTGACATACAGTCTACTCTGAGGTTGCTCCGGTTGAATGACGACGTGTCTCGTAGGACCGCAGATCATTGCTTTCGTCTCCTCATCTGACGGACTACAGTCATGATAGTCAGTGTATTGGCGTATGACTATGGTAAGTCCTGCTTTCTTTACTGCTTACTTTTCATTTACACCATGAATTAACCCGTAGTCCTCAACTTTTCGAGTGAAGTAATTTTTCCGTTGTGCGGCACGTTCATCTTCTAACAGTCTGCAAAGGTCAATCATGTTTGGGTACGGAAGTGACAATTATCGGCTAAGCACTGTGTCTTTGACATCCCGCAGCGCCGCAACTGGACCTGGGGGTCTACGATGTTCATTTTTGTGCGTATGAGGCCTCACGGGGGACTCTTGACTACCGACTGTTTTCCGACTGACGAGTACGATAGGTTCGCTATGGCGGTCTTTGTTGGGCCATGTGAGTCTGCAGACATTGTCGTCCGTGCATGTTAAATTTGGTCTGGTCATTAAGTGCTGATGCCCTGGGTAAGCTTAGCACCACAATTAACGAGGTTCATTAGGCTGATCTTACACAACCATCACGTTTACAGTTGGCTCTTCCTTTGTGCCTGGTCCTGTCAAAGTTAGTTCATCTCTGTTATATCCGATTTGCTAGTATAACTCAGGGTGTTCCCACAGACGTATGCTTCTAAGGTCCTGGGTTAGATAAACGAGTGTGTTGACAGCTATACAGGTGTACGTGTGTTACATCAAGGTTTGCAATGTTAACGGGATAGAGCATGCTGCTTTACAGGTACTATACTCTACGTATTCACGGCATGGATGTTTCAGGTGTTTCTCATCGCTGCTGATTGTGAGTCCCCACGCTTGATGCTAGATTCCTCAATGTATTTTGATTTCAGTGCTGATGGTCCTGCGTGTCTACGCAATGTGGAACCGATCCACAACGATCCTTGGTTGCCTTCTCTTCCTTCTTGTCGTGCAATCTGTCATATCGATCACCATGGCGGCGATATACATCAATCCTGATACCCACTTCTTAGGTGTGTCTCAGTATGATTTATTAGCGCCAACGCAGTCTCAGCCGGGTGATTCCACCATTTCCAGTTACAGTGGTTCAGGTCGAAGATTTCGCTTATTGTAACGCGACATTGAACGTCTCATGGACCCTCCATGCTTATATTCTGATAATTCCGCGGCTGATACTTGGTGTTCTGCTTTTCACTCTCGCTCTTATTCAGGCATCGAGGGAGTCAGTGAGGATGTATCAGGCAACAAAGCAGTGGGAACCTAATCGGTATATCAAACTCTTGGTTCAACATGGCATCCTTTATTTCCTGGCGTGCGTTTCCTCTTTTTTCCCTTTCACTCATCCTAACTACTCCGCGTGGACCTCGCGAAGCTAACTTTTGAACGGTTTCTAGTAACGTGGCCTACAATGTTGCTTCTATTCTTCAAAACGGGCCGATGATCAACAGCAACTCCGTTCTCATCTTTGATGTGGCCTGCGCGGCGATCATATGCCTCATGATGCCACGGTTTTTCATCAGTGTGCGTGAGCTGTACGACCGTACTTCCCGTGGAGGGCCGTCCGCGGGGATGGATACCGGGTTTGGCATGACGTCATACCACCCGAGCGGCCAGACACAGTAGACGATGTCGGGGGTTGCGTTCGCGGGCATAGGTCCAGGTCGTGAACGGAAGCCTGGAGGACTCGGAGAGGATTCGGCTGGGCGTCCTCCGGCACGGTGCGCGACAGGTGTCAGGCGAGGAACCCGGTCGCATCGGAAGGAGTGGAAACGGTGCAGAGCGCCGGATGATGGAGGGAAGACGGGGTGGCTGTTTCGTGGCACACGGACTGGGAATATATATATCGACCCTCGCTTTTGGTTCGGAATGCCGCCTCGTTTGTGTATATGCACACGGACCGCCAGGATTGCTTGTCATTGTCCCTTGGGCGACGATTCTATGCGTATACAGGCCAATGGGTGGACGCTTAGAGAAGACTGACTCATGGCGCACGAACCGGGATAGACGGTATGAAGAGGAAAGAAAAAGGATTTTCCGGCTGAAGCCGGGCCCGAAACTATCGGAGAACTGAGCTGTGGGGGCAGGTTAGGGGACAAAACAGTGAGGCTGTCAAATTAGACTCTGGTTTGGCGGTGAGTGGGCGCAGCAAAAGGGCCGGTGAGAGGCTATGCGAATGTCCAGCCTACCAGGAACCAGGAACAGAGAGGAGCAAAGAGGCGACCCCATTGGCATGCATACAGATTTTTTTAATGCCTCGGTTCCTTGAGGGGCCATTATACGACTAATCCAACCGTCGGCGCTTGAAGAAACATTTGCAAGTTTGGACTGCGTACGACGTCTGGTCGTGATGATGAGGGTGAAATAAAGTTTGTCGGCACTGCTCTGTTGATGGGAAACGCCTCGTCGTACTTTCTGCCAGTACATCTTATCACGATGCATAAATGCCCTGAAGTACCGCAGCAGCATCCTCCTTCCACTTTGCTCTCGCTCGTCGTCTCACCTCGTAGCGAGTCTCGATATGTCCTCCGACTCACTGTCCACCCTAAAGCTGTTCCGGTTGAATAACTGCCTGTCCCGTACGCTCACCTTGTAATGGCATTTAACCGCTCGTCTCACAGACCACCGCAGTCATGGCGGTCTGCGCGACGGGGTATGAATATGGTGTGCCTCGTCTTCCCTCCTGCATTCTCATCCATAAACGAGCGTCGTCTTGCCAGTTCTCACGCTTTCGAGTGAGGTGCGCTCACTTTCTTCTCCACCGTCCGTTCGTTGTCTCAGGCTAACGATCACCAAAGGTGGAGTATATTTGGGTGAGGAAGCCTGCATTCTTCATTGAGCAATTACCGTAGCTGACATTTCGCAGTGCAGAGGATGGACCTTGGGATCTACAGCATTCGTCATCGTGCGTGCAAATAACATGGAGCTGATTACCTACGAGGTTCCCCACTGACGATCTAAGTAGGTCCGTTATGCCGGCCTTTGCTGGGCTATGTATGTCCACAGTGATTGTAGTTTGTGTTGGATAATAAATGCGTGAACCTCGATCCAATCTTCAAGCACCAGTTCGCTCAGTAAGTTCAATGCCACAATCAATGTGATTTATTCGACTGATCCTACATATCCAAAATGCTGACAGGTGGTTCTTCATTTGTCCCTAGTACTGCTGAAGTCAGTTTTCTCTGCTCCATATCTAATCTACTAATATGTCTAAGGGATGTATTTCGACAGACGTATGCATCTAAATTCCCCACTTGACGGATGACAGTGTGACAGTCGAACAGGTGTACGTGGCACGGTGGCACCTGAGCTACTCTGATACCAGAGAGAGATGACGCGCAATCTTTCAAAGGTACTGCACTCTACCTGACTCAGACATCGATGTTTCTGGTGTTTCTTGCGACTTCCGATCGTGAGTTTCCACTCATATTTGAAGTTGACATCCTCATAACGCTTAATCATAGTCATGATGATCCTGCGCGTTTACGTATTGTGGAATCAATCCAGAAAGATTCTGGGTATCCTCCTCTCTGTTCTTGTGGCGCAAATTACCGCCTCAATTGTTACGGAAGTTATATTCCTCAATCCTGCTACCCACTTATCAGGTGTGTCTGAAGATATATTCCGAGTGTCAACTGTCTTGACCTAGTGATTCTACATTTTTTCACATCACATTTTCTTCAAGTTGTGGCGGTCCACATTCATGAATTTTTTTTTTGTAATCTTGCACTAAACGTTCCGTGGAGTCTCTATGCTCAAGTTTTGATGGTTCCGCGACTAATCCTCGCTGGTATGCTTCCCATTCTCACTTTCGTTTGGGCTTGGAGGGAGTCTGTCGAGACGTATAGAGCAACGAGGCAGTGTAGACTTAATCGTTATACTAAACGTTTTATGCAGGACGGCATCGTTTATTTCATTGCGTACGTATTTTCACATTGTCGACCGCTTGCTCATCTTACCGCTTATCCATCCCACCAAACTCATCTTTCCAGCAACGTGATCTACAATGTCGGTTTCTTCATCCAGGGTGGGCTCACGGTCGACAGCACTCGTGCGCTCTTCCTGAGGTCGGCTCTCATTCCGGTCATATCCTTCGTGGTACCTCGGTTCATCATCGGCGTGCGCATGGTGCACGACCGTACGTCGCATAAGTTCGACGACAACGGGTTCTGGCTCACGGAGTCGCGTGCGCGCCAATATGAAACGGCCACCATGTCCACGATCGTGTTCGCAGAAGATGTTGTACCTGGAGAACATGACGAGATCGAAAACGCGGAGGGCTCGGGGGATTCGGTTAGACATCGTCGGGGATATGATGCGCAGGCTTGAGGGAGGAGGCGCCGTTTCGATCGAGAGGGTGAAACGCCTGGTGGCAGGGACCGAGCGCTGAACAGCGGGGGATTGAAGGAACAAGATATCATACCTTGTTCCGTGGAACGCCCGGGCGGGATACTATGTATTTCGTTTTCCTACGCAGACGCTCTCTGCTTATTAGCGCCGAAAGCTTGTACGGATAGATTTCTCTGTTGAAGGAAGTATCCAGCACATAATATAATCGTACATTGATGGTTGTGACCGTGGTCCATGTTAAGATCAAACGACCCCTGTTAAAGTGATCAAAGACGTTGTTGTCGTCACTGGGCCCGGTGGACGCACTAGCACACGAAGGACCTGCGCTGACCGCCAGCTTAAAAAAAAAGGTGAAAGCGTAGATGGGAGAAAGAAAATGCATTCCTTTTATTGAGGCGCGACATAGACTCGGACATCGAACTTGATCCTCGTCTACGCGAACGTCCCTTTTACTGTCTCTGCTTGCACAAAGATTCGTCAGTTCTGATGCACAAGAAAGAGAAGAGTGAAATTTGGATGTAAGTGCAACAGGGAAGGGCAATGTCACGGGATAGAGGAAAGGTCACGGGACCCGCAGCGGAGACGCGGGGAACGCCGAAGCAGGTACCGCTCCTCCGGCGTCAGGGAACCAAAGGTCGCCTCTTCGATGCTCTTACCCACCAGATTGATCAGGTAAATCACGAACCGAAGCGTACATGTTAGAACACGGGAACCATGGTTCAATGCGTTTGTAGTGACACGAAATCGCACTTTGTAAGTCACTCCTTGCTGCTTAGTGCCGTCCGAGAAGGGACGTGCGGTACTAAGGGAGTTTTTTTTTTTCGCGCAATCCACAGGCAGTAGGCTGGAGCGTGTTTCTGACGGCGTACACGCGTGCTAATGGCAGCTACTGGATCGACCCGGCGAGAGTCATAGAATACCAATTGGACAAGTAACTTGAATCGGCAATTCGTTGGATCTAGTGTGTTGTTGCCATTTAGTGGGTGATCATCATTTGCCTATAAGTTCTCGTCGTAGATTGTGTGCGTGGCACCCTCGGAAGTTTCTAGCAGGGGACGACCTGAAGGCATGTTACCGATCCGGAACTCGGTAAGCCTAAACCATCTGGAGACACAACAGCACTGACAATTGGCAACTGTCAGTGGCTGCGGCTGTCCCCAATCTTGTTGTCGGGCTATGACTGGTCCGATCACCTCGGGTGCCAAATCATCTGGAAATGGCATGCTTCATATCATTCCGACGGACTCCCTAGCACCTGCCACCCACGGCCCTGTGGATGTCGTCAGGTGCTATTAGGAAGGTGGAACCCCGCCATCCCGACGGGAGACGTTCCTGTCTGGCCTGTAACCTCACCTTCACAACTATACCCAACGCGGAACACAACGCACTCCAACTTGGTACTGTCGTCCTGGTTGGTCACCATCAAGCTGTATACGACATCTGATCATACCGGTGGCGCGCCCGTTAAGATTCACCTTGCATCGCCCCCCCTAGGCAAGAGTTCGTCCTCATGTTGCTGCGTGACGACAGGGTGAAATTGAAAGAAAAATGAAGGAGATGGCTTGGGTTATCGGGATTGCATTGTGACGACTGGACCACAAAGGGCATTACAACATCGCCGCCCTGCGATGCGAATGGTACGCCTACTTAGTATTCCCTGTCACACGAGACATGAATGAACCTCCAAGTGCTATTCAGCATTGCGCTCCGAAATTTCGTCCCTATCACGCAAGTCCATATTGGATGTAAATTTGGCGACTGGAGCCAATGGCGTGCAGCTGGGCAAACAGGATGCCGGTACCCACGGTCGTGACAGCAAGTTTCAATGATGCTCTCACGTGGCATGCTGTAGGGTCCATCTTGGTGGTGGCTACCCAGGGGTTTCATTAGTATGGCACCATAGATTCCACCCTAGCCCCGAGCCAGCGCTCGAGTCAGAGCTGGTACCAGCGGCACCGAGAGTCCGCGACAATTCAAGTTGTAAGCCGTCGCCATATACCCGACACTATTAAAGGGAAAAGATTCAATCCATCTGCATGACACTCCGCCTGGTTCGTACAAAATTTTGTATATTTTGCCAGTGTTCGTCATCCCCACCCGCGTCCTCTCACCTCCGCTCGTCGCATCTGTGCTTGTATGCATCATGTCCTCTGACTTACAATCCGCTTTGGCGCTGCTCCAGTTCAGCAACCGCATATCCCGTGCGTCCACCGGGTCATTCCCACATTTAACCACTGATCCTATAGACCACTGTAGTTATGGTAGTAAGTGCAATGGGATACGACTATAGTATGTCACGCCTCCCTTTTCGCCTACTTTCCAATTACAATAAGTGTTATCCTGTAGTCCTTACTAATGATTGCCAAAGGTAGAGTATGTCTGGGTATGTAAGTGATATCAACTACCATACAAGTACAACATTGCTTACATTCTGCAGCGTAGGAAATGGACCCTGGGGTCTATTACATTTTTTCTTGTCTGTATAATCTCCCCCAGGGCCGCTCTTGGGTACTTGTTTTTTGTCAACTGACGGTTTCAACAGATCTGTTACACTGGGCTCTGTTGGACCATGTAGGTGTATACCTATTATCATATGGATTGGATAACATATGAGCTATGACCCAACCCCGGCCTCAAGTCTTGGTGCACTCAGTAAGTTCACTACAATGAGCAAGGTCAAGTATACTAATCGTATATGTCCACCGGGCCATAGATGGTACTTCATATTTACCTGGTCCCCTCAAAGTCAGTTCCCCTGCTTCATATTGTATTGACTAGAATGGCTATGGAATATCGTGCATTACGACAGATGTAAGTCGAATGTGCTGGTTGAGTGAACGATGGTGCTGACAATAAAATAGGTGTAAGCATAGCACCTTGTTGTCCGGAGTATCAGACTTAACAAGTACTGGCATGGATGTTTCAGGCATTTTTTGTGGCTATCATCAGTGTAAGGAACGCACGGCGTTCGCGCACAGCCGCGTCGTCAAAGCGTGTCAGCCACAAAAGCCCATTGTCACCTACGAGTACCCGTCCGTCCCCTTTCTTCCGTTTAATTCCCTTTCATGTACCACG